>JAVTVY010046577.1:0-20868 GCA_036873755.1 Hanleya hanleyi
GCCGACAATGCACTATAGGCTGCCTGACTGTCGGGACTGTAGTATAAGTTATCCAACACCTTCTCCCAGCGCTTCATGGTGACAAAATGATGATGGACCCTGGCTCTATCGTTTATTTATAACGGGTATACCTTGGGCCTGAGTTTCTTTCTGATTTTCTTCGTGGACTTCCACAGTGGCCATGGTCAATGACCAGTCCAACTCGTCTGATGACCGCTTGATAAGCACTTCATCCACATCCACCACGGCATCTTCCAATGCAGACCATAGATCAGGGTGAAGGGTAAAATGCACTGTACCCCCATCTAGCCGAGCCAATTGAGCAAAGAAAGGGCCGCGTCGGATGTACACATCGCGACACAAGTGGATGAGGTCGCCGTCCAGTTCACCAGACAACACCCGTTTGAATTTGGGCCAGCTCTCCCGGGACAGACGAATGTGAGCCGGGCACGGTTGTGTAGGGTCCGTGTCTCCCACCACCTCCTCCATGATATCGACCTTATCCGCATACACGTGCAGGAAAACCTCGGGGTCAAGCTGAAATACGCCAGTACTATATGCTCCGTCATGGTCAGTACGTGAATGGTACCAGATTTCACTGTCTCTCGTATTTATAGGGAGAACCCCGTGAGATCAAAGGATCAGGTGGTCATGTCATTGGGCTGACTGAGTCTAGCCGGGTAATCAATGGCATCGTCGTCGGGTTCATGTAGCTGTTCATGGGGTTCAGCCATTGGCCCCGCGGCTTCATCACGGATTTTTTCTTCTTCTTCATCGTTCTGGCCCGTCATGTGTGTGTGGGTGGCTTCATGAGGTGACCCTGTCATTCCAGCCTCTGCGCATTCTATACATATAGTATTTTCTCCATCCGCTTTTTTTTTTCATTAGGTTCATCTAGTGCGTGTTCGATAGCATGAGCCCATGCCAATTGGTGGGGTGATCGATCGTCGGGTATAAATAACTGGTCCACCAGAGGGCCTATTTTCTCCAAGGCTGACCACAGAGGGAGTTAGGAGGAAACTTCGAGCCGGCTCTTGGTAGCGTCCCACCCGTGGGTAGAGCGCAGTATGGTATACGTAGTTGGCCTTGTCCAGGTGGATCAGGTGTCCGTCTAACTCTCCGCTCAACACCCGTTTAAACTTAGTCCACCCATCACGCTGTAGTGTCACCGTATTCGATAAAGCCTCAGGGGACGCCCTCCAATCCCCGCCACTATCTTCCACCAGAGTCACATAATCTTCATAAACGTATAATCCCACCTGGTAAGGTGTAAGGGGGAGGATGGCTCGTAGGACGGATGACATGCTTGGTCCAAATGTCGAACGGTGAATGACACACACTCGGTCTGACCCTGGTATTTATAGTGTCAATACCACAGCGCCAGGGTGAATAGGGCACAGACTAGTATGAGGCCAACCAGCCGGTGCTGGTTGCGGCGTGAGCGCTCGTGGCCCATAGCCCGAGCATCAAGGATGGCTGTCATAGTCCAGTAGTGGTGAGTGATGGCACGCCTCTCCATCGAGTGCACCCTGTGGAGGACCGCTTCTGTGAACTCGTTCAGGATCTGGCGTCGTCCCTCGTTGTCGTCGCCATCTGCAAACATGGACCGGACCACTGCTCGGTAACCCGTGAATGAATTCACCACGGTGGCATACTGTAAATGCGAGTCGCATGGGGCTGGATCTCCGCCATGGCTCTGTAGAAATGAAGGTGTGGGATCCAGAGGGACATGTTTTATAGACCAGATGTAGCTCTACGGGTGTAGTCCGTGATACGTACTATTCTGATGGGTTAGTCCAAAAAAAGGAGCAACAACAACAACAACAACAACAACACAGATTACAGATCAATCCTTTTATTATGCGTGAACAACATAGAAATGCATGTACTGACCTGTCTGTGGGAGGTTTCCCACAATGGCGTTCACCTTCGCGTCTTTTCGTGTACGTCCGTGTCTTTCGTTAAAGTCCGTGTATCTTCGGTAAAGTCCGTAGGCATTGGGCAAGGAAGCTTTTTCCCGAGACCGAATCACCGCCAGACATGACTGCATCACCGCGGATGAATACATTCTTGCACTCACCCACACCACAGGTCGAGTGAGGTATCAAATTGAAGCATAGGTGAAGGAGCATTTAATGGACTGGGTGTGGAGTTGACATATCGATAAAAAATGGATATGACCTTGAACTGATCACGTGACCTCCCCGTGAGGGAAAACCCCAGAACCAAGTCAGTACATGCATCCCATAGTCCCAGGTCACGCCCGATTCACGCAGACCGGAAGTGACGTCATACACCTGCGCACAACCGTGATGGAAAAAACCCAGAACCAAGTCAGGACATGCATTCCACACAGGCAGAATGCAGGCAGGCAGACAGGAAGGCAGGCAGGTAGGAGGGCTGGCTGGCTGGCTGGCTGGCTGATCAAGTCAGGTCAGGTAAGTCAGATTGAATACACCCCTTTCCCTAAAAATAGACTCCTTTTATACATTTTACTACTCGCGGCCATCTTGTACCCACCTCCCACATCATGACACTGGCGATGTGATGTGTGGGAGGTGGGTTGTACCCACCTCCCACATTTGTACCCACCTCCCACATTTGTACCCACCTCCCACATTTGTGGGAGGTGGGTTGTACCCACCTCCCACATTTGTATAGTAAAATCTATAAATTCCAAGAATCTTCATTATCATGTGGGAGGTGGGTACAAATGTGGGAGGTGGGTACAAATGTGGGAGGTGGGTACAACCCACCTCCCACAAATGTGGGAGGTGGGTACAAATGTGGGAGGTGGGTACAAATGTGGGAGGTGGGTACAAATGTGGGAGGTGGGTACAACCCACCTCCCACAAATGTGGGAGGTGGGTACAAATGTGGGAGGTGGGTACAACCCACCTCCCACACATCACGCATGCGCACACATCCAATACCGCCCCAATACCGCCCCGATGAAGATATCTTAGCTACCACTACCGAACAGCGTACTACAGCTAGCAAACGTACACACACTACAAATGTGGGAGGTGGGTACAAATGTGGGAGGTGGGTACAAATGTGGGAGGTGGGTACAACCCACCTCCCACAAATGTGGGAGGTGGGTACAAATGTGGGAGGTGGGTACAAATGTGGGAGGTGGGTACAAATGTGGGAGGTGGGTACAACCCACCTCCCACAAATGTGGGAGGTGGGTACAAATGTGGGAGGTGGGTACAACCCACCTCCCACAAATGTGGGAGGTGGGTACAAATGTGGGAGGTGGGTACAAATGTGGGAGGTGGGTACAACCCACCTCCCACACATCACGCATGCGCACACCGCACACACCGACCCAATACCGCCACATTTTTTACACTTATGACGTCACACGCATGCGCAGTGAGGCGCTAATCTATCAATTCGGGTATTGTATACTACTGGGGCCCAAAATAGAATCCCGACAGCGTTTTTTTTTAAAAGATGTTTCTCATGCTATTGAACGTTTAATCGATATAATCGTTTGATCGATGTGTCCTGATGTTCACTGAATCAAACCAAAAAATCAATATATAATTGGACGACCTGTTTTCACATCGATAATTGATAGTAATATCTGACTAGCATCCGACGCGGAATAAATTGCACGTCAACCAGATATTATCTGAATAATAATATCGAAGCATGCGTTAATTATTGTTCTATAAAGTGATTTCAACCCAAACTTGAATCGGTCCTACTGAAAAATTAAAGTTATGTTAATTTTCTTTCATAGGCATTTAGAAGTCGGCGTATATAGCACAAGTTGTTATCTGTAGAAATTGCTGTGGAGTTAACAGAAGGTTATTCTATTATTGATTGCCGATTCAATTTTCTGAGATTGACTCTCTTGTGATATAGTTTAAATAAGGAGATTATATCAACAAACTTTATTTCTGATATAAGCTTGCCTGTGGGTGAGCGGAAATTCTGAAAATCGGAACTAGAGGTCTCGATAATGCGCACAGCAGTCGGCCTGAGAAGACAACCGTCGATTTGAAACACCAGCGAAGAGAGAGAGAGAGAGGGGTTAATTTCTTTGAAAGAAAAAAAACAAAGAAACGGGACAATCATAGCGACATACCAAAAATATACTGGACTCCCAAAATGCATAAATCACCATACAAAGCTAGATTCATAGCTGGTTCTAGAAGCTGCACCACCAAGCTTCTTTCAACCCTATTGACGAGGGCCCTTCAGAAGGTAAAAGCATTTTGGGAAAGGTATTGCGCCACTATTTTCAAGAACTCTGGCGTTGAATGTATGTGGATATTGAAAACTCAAAATGTCTTACGGAAGAACTTGATGCTAAAGGTCACATACCGTACAGACATGTATCCACATGGGATTTCTCGACTCTCTATACTACAATCCCTCATCAGACCTTATTGACCGTATAAGTTCATTAATAGTATCTGTGTTCAAGAAAACTGATCGTAGATATATTAATGTCGGAAGCCATAAAGCATTCTTTAGCTCGACTACATACAAGAGATATCAATCATGGGATGTTTCTTTGTTTATAGAGTTGCTTGAATTTCTCATTAAAAATATCTATGTGAAATTTGGTAACACAATATATCAGCAGCATATAGGTATTCCAATGGGTACTAATTGTGCACCCCTGTTGGCTGACCTGTATCTGTTCTCTTATGAATATGACTATATGCTGGCGCTTTCAAAAACCGATCCACTCAAAGCCCGTTCCTTCTCATTCACCAAACGCCATATAGACGATCTTCTCGCTGTGGATAATCGCTATATAAATGACGCAGTGAAGGATATATATCCACCTTCACTGGATTTGAAGGAAACTACAGATAGCCCTACAGGCACATCTTATTTAGATCTCTATCTCTATAAAATGAAGCGGGCATTCTCTCTCGTCGACTTTATGACAAAAGAGATGATTACAATTTCGACATCGTAAACTATCCCTTTCTGAACAGTAATATTCCAGTGGGACCTGCATATGGCGTATACATATCTCGCTTAGTAGCATTTGCCAGATCCTGTGTTAAATGTGACGATTTTAATCAACGTCACAAAACATTGTTGCAGAAACTTATAAAACAGGGCTATTCCATCAAGCGCCTCCACTCAAAGTTTCTCAAATTTGGCGATACATATCGCATGCTGATAGCAAAATACGAACGTAGCGTGCAGGATCTATGGCGCTACGTTTCTTAACTTGTGTCTAATTCCGCTTAACCCGGGGCTAGGGGCCGTATGAACCCATGTACTTCAAGATCCTCATGGTACTCATATGAACAGTCACAATCAAAGCGTGACTGAGATACATCTTTTTTTTAGATGACGACTCTAACGAATATTATGGATTAAGAATACTGATCAGCGATACGGATTTGATATTTTGGAACATCATGATGTCTTGCCGGCATCATTGAAAATTGTTGACCGCTTCTCTCTTGCAGGAAACAAGCCCATGTTTATGTATACTTTTGTCTTTTTGAATTTGGTGCTAATACTGTTATATGGAAATGGAATAGGTCTTTGGATTATGGACGCGGATATTCTCTAATGGACGACGGCTGGATTATGAATGACGGACTAGACGCTTGTAACATGAACATATACTCCCATTCAATTATGTTTTGCTGATTTCATGTATCTAGCAAATTAACCAGACAATGAAAGTAATTACCTCAATTCAGAGTGCAATCAGGCTTTAGACCAACGGCTACACGCTTTTAAAGGTGTGTTTTCCATACATTTTACTATCGACAATACCGCATTTTTTCTGTATGAGAGGCTGATAGGTATTGCTCAAACATTTCGATCGAGCGTTTATGTTTATATTCTCCGACTTCTAGTGAATTAACCGATGTTCCCGTGGTCTTCAAAGCCCCTGTCTTTCTGAATACCGGGGAAAGAACTGGCAAAACGTGGTACCATAATTTTCAAGTCAAAATTCTATCGAATAATTATTGTCAATAAAGATCTTCGATTCTGATATACTTTCAGGGGAAAATATGGAATTTTATTCCAGACTTGCAAAATTTATTTCAATGCGCAGTTCCTGGGCGTATCTCGTATAGTGATTCAAATTCTAACAAAAAAGTTTTGAAATATGTTACACGGAGCACTAATGAGCCAGCTTATGCAATTTCAATTGGTGATGTTTCTTTCTTTCCATACATAACATGCAGAGAACTTGAGCTGTCAGAGCAGGTATGCTATACAAATCTTTAGATGTAAAAATAAAATAACATTAAATGAATCATTTTCAATCTGATTCATTATCTGTGTTTAATGCATATGTCCTCGCCGAAATTAACCTCACTGTCACGGAGAATTATACATTTATAGAGTACACCTTCCGAATGCTTTAAACCTTCATTGAAGGCATCTCGAATTCACTCTCGAAGCAAGTCGGGTTATTTCGAGGGGGGTCGAGATGGACCTGTGCTTCGAGAGAAAACCGGGAGCAAACCGGGACAACAATCGATAGAGATAAACCGGAACCCTTCGAGACGAGATATTTATCGGTTTTACTCGTTAATCGAGAAACCGTCTCGATCGATTGGACGTGACCCCTAAAATAGAAAGATATATACAAATTATATAGCCCTAGCTAAATCGCGATCAGGCCTGGTCACAGCCACATTCTGATGTGGTTATGTCCAGCGTCTGTCTTCCTCCCCCGGTCTTCTTCTATGCTCGAGCTGTATGGACTTCTCGTAGTCGTCATGTCTCGTCTTACACGACCTGGCCCCCTCCAAGCATTGGAAACTGTCAGTGGATGCGGACGGCAGCACTTTCGCAGTACAAAGGCTTCTACGGCATAGGCACGTCTCTCTGTAACACCACAGGACTAATCAACTGCACGGCTCACCACAGCAGCAGACGGCACCCCTCGCAGGAATAAACCCCCAGGCTTCAGTGACCCCGCTTACGGCGACTCACTCCGCGGCCCGGCTTCAAGGACGAATCATCAAGGCTAGAGTTCACGGCTACACGGTCCACATAGGAACTGGCAATACGGACATGGGTAGGCACCTGGTCTATGACTCTTCTTCTCCCACTACTGCACGGACCTCCCTAATAGATGGTCACCTGGTCTAGGAACCCTCTTTTACTAATATTGTATTGGACAGTATTAATATATGAGTGGCCGTGAATTATATAACGTATGTACAGGATTGTGGGAGACAGTATGCTTATGGGGGTGTGAATGGACAATCGTTTATGGTACGATTTATTGGGTAGGTGTATATATATCAAGCTCTAGACTTAAACCCTGTAGCTTGTGAGTGTTAGCGTGAATGTATTTCAACCTGTCGGTTGTGTGTTTAAGTACGTGTTTGCATGGATAATTGTTTATGTAGGATCTGTGATTGAATTGGTTTAGCTGCACCCTCTTCACAGGGACGAGCATCCCCTACCGGCTACAGCTACATCGATACCCGCACGACTGTGCGATACGGTCGAGTCAGGTAGAGATGGAGTTAAGGTATGTCCACGCTGTCAACACTAACGCCGTTAGTTATTTCCCAGAGCTAGACCCCCACGACTGTGCGATACGGTCGAGTAGGGTAGAGACAGGAATAACCGTTAACGATAAGTGTCTGTACTTTAATTTCCCAGTGCTGTACCCGCACGACTGTGCAATACGGTCGAGTCAGGTAGAGATGAGATTAGCGTAAACGCAGCTCGGACGTATGAATGTGAGTGTGTGTAAATGTGTGCTATTAAATTCGGCGACAGCTCTTCTCTAATTCGGCGGCGGCAGAAATTCGGCGGCCTGGTCACGGCCCTTCTCCGGCCCGGCGGTGGCAATATATAGGATTTCTTCTCCCCAATACAATTCAACGTATTCTGGCATTGGAGATTCTGGTAGACTGCCTCGTTTTAGCGAGATCGTGTCTTATATAGGACTACCGCTCTTCCGCGGATAGAGGTAGAAACAGAAGTCGACGATGCCAGCGCCCTCTTTAATGTCATTTCCCACCACCCCCGATCGGATTATCTGTACTTCGCTGGGAAAATATGGCTATGGAGGAACAAACCATAATTCATAACGGACGTAACTGGTAAATCTCAGCTTCCAACTCTCTCTAGTTAATTCACACGACGACCGGAAAGTTCACTGTCCTACATTTGCATATTTTCTCCAAAACTTCCGCATTACTGGCTGATGTCAACAACGAAGCAAGCGAGCTTTACCATGGTCCCTTTCGCCGTCTCAACTGATCGTTTGAGGTAATTTCACCGGAATTTCGAGGCATTGTCTGTCTCCTGGATCATTGTAGTTTATTCTAGGAAAATTACAGCGTTGAATTCCATCAGGTAAGTGAACCGCACACGTAAACACAGTGTCACTTTCGTTTTCATCGTAGTCACATGTCATACATCAGCTGTGATTTATTAAAGGGGAACCCAAGGGATCGCTTGCATTTCTGCACTTTCGTTACATCTAACCACTGCTATACATGTGTAACGGGAGACAACTTCGTTGCCCTCCGTTTCTACCCAGGTTCGTATGTTTGGATTCCAAATGGGCTAACAGAATGAGCTACAGAGAAGGAAGGAAATTCGAAGGTCTCTCAAAGAGAACTCAGATTTAGAGAAACAATATTTAATAAATAAAATATTATTCATAATTACGAAGTTAAACATTAATTACAGTTGGCCAAAATAATAGTGCGAAAATCCGGGGACTTCCACTGCGAGGAGAGAGAGAGAGAGAATTTGGGTTTAACGTCGCATTCAGCAATATTTCAGCTATATAGCGACTCCACTGCGAGGACTCCTACCACAATCTAATTTTGAGTTGAGACCGACAGTCAAACTAACAGGCGTACATGACACCTTCTGCAGTTATCAGTCGACTGATTCCCCGCAACAGCCTAATTATTAAGCTATGAGGATTACTAGGCAAACATGGTACCTTCTGCAAGTCCCCGCAGTGGAAGCCCAAATCCAACAAACACCAATTGACATATACCGCGACCGGACTTACATGAACAACGGTATCCAAACCAGATAGAAACTAAATTTCCAATCCTAAATTGTAGTGCCACACCGATACCACAAATATCCGCACCATAAGTAGTGGCGACCTCAATTCACTCCCCTGCTTAAACACACGGACAAAAACAAATCAAACATTTCCAAATATTATCAAAAATATACTCATTTTGGCTCCAGTTAAGAACAATTTGAATCAAGGGAAAGAACTCTTTCCTTACATTCCTCCTTCTTAAACAAATTTATATATATTTTAAATCAAAATTCATTTGTCACAAAAACGGCTCAAGATCGGTCAAAATGGAAATAGGATAACGCTGAATGTCCTCCATGTCTACTAACGTCACTTTTTCTGGTTTTGCGGCATCCATTTCTGTTTCACTCGGACGTCCATTCTCATATGTCCATCCTTTCCGGTGTTGAACCGCACCTCCTCGTCTCTACAGGTATATGGTGTGCCAGGCGGGGGAACGGAGCTCACAGGCAAGGCATGTCTTTTCCGCTTCGCCTCTTCACGTTCTGTCGCATGGATCTTTCTTTTTGGGACACCCGGCCGACCCGGTCTCCACATACCGTACGTTGGGTGCTGAAGTGCTTCCGCATTCCAACGCAGTCTTCAGTGCCTCACCAGCCTCCAGGCCATGGCTCGACTTCAAGTGTCTGGTCAACTGATTGCGTCTGTGATTTCTATATTTGCATTTGTGACACAGAAACAATCTGGAGTAGGGTCAGTGGCAGCTTCGCCAGTGCCGGTAGAAGCTGCTCCTTGATTTGCAGACATACCCCCCACATGCTTTAACCGTACAGGACATGCCTCCCTCAAACCAATCGGGCCGCAAATCGTCATCCAATCGTTGCACGTCTTCGTCCGGCATGTCTACATCCAAAATGTCAGCCATGATTTCACTCTGAAAAGAGAACAAACAAAACATTCGGATATTCCTGACGTCAACACAAACATCACTGCAAATAACCCCCGTAACAGACGAACCGGTCTCTGATCCAGATAGAAGGGGCCCTTCTTCCACCAAGACCAGAAACCGAAGCCCCTGCCACCCTACTTTCCCTACATAACTTCCTAAGGCGAATACCGGGCGGGGCCATGCACAGCCCTACCGCACCTCGTACGGCGGGGTAGAACTTCGGGTGTACCTAATTCCACATAGGTATCTAACTGCCCGATATCGGACATAGGCAGAGGAAGGGGACTACCGGTTATCTCAGAAGGGACTACCAGATCTTCACACATCTCCAGTATTTCTATGTCAATCTCACCGCTCTCTCCAACAACAGACTCGGAGCTCAACGCCTGACTGTCAGCACCCAAACAACTCTATTCCGTGTTCGTTACAGGCGACCCAGACCAACCGACTGACGGAAGAATACCCTCATATGGCTTAAGATGGTCGGCATGAAAAACCCTAGTCCCAGAAACCGTTATTCCCCGCACCATATAGGTGACAGAGATAAGCTTCTTTAGGACTTGATAGGACCCTGTCCAACCCATTCCCAACTCATCCTTAACAGCAGGCGGATACCACCGCCACACGAAGTCTCCCTCAAAATACTCCCTAGGTTTGACACCTCTATCATAATATTTCTGTTGTTGGATAGCTGCCTTCCCTGGATTTTTGCAAATAAATTGTGCCGTACTCTGATGTACATTCTCTAGCCAACGAACATACTGTACAGGACATGTGGCTGCAGAATTTTGCCGCGGATTACCTACCACCCAGCCCAATGGGCAATGCAATTGCCGCCCGAACATGAGCAGGTTAGGAGAGCAACCAGTGCTCTCGTGTTCACTGACACGATACGCCATTAAAACAAAGGGAAAATTTTCGTCCCAGTTAGCCTGATGCTCAGCTGCATACACTGACAACATCTGAAGTAGCGTCCTATTCAGACGCTCTACCGATCCATCCGACTGAGGACGGTAAGGAGTAGTTCGTGTCTTCTCAACCCCTAAAAATTTACACAAATGAGCAATCAGGAGAAATTCAAATTCCCGACCCTGATCTGTGTGTATATGCAAGGGCACACCAAACCTGCTAATGAACCCAGAGACTAATTGGTCCCCTACTGTTAGAGCGGTGTGATCAGATAAGGCATATGCTTCCGCCCACTTAGTGTAATAATCTCCCACCACTAGGATATATTGTTTACCGCTTTCGGTTATAGGGCATTCCAAGATGTCTAGAGCTATCCTACCCAACGGTGCACCCACCGCGGACTGCTTGAGGGCTGCATATCCCGGCCCAGGTCCCGATTTCCTACGCGCACAAACATCGCAGTGCTTAATCCAGGCCAGACGTCATACCAGGCCAATAAACTCGCTGCCGAACTGAGTTTAAAGTCTTTTTCCTACCCAAATGTCCCGCTGTCCTGCCACAGTGCAGCTCATAGAACACTTTTGACCGGACACCTATATGAGCCACTAATAACAACCTACTCTGCCGATCTGACGTTTCATACCAACGATAGTACAACACCCCATCTTTAACTTCCAGAACTTCAGACAAAGCCCACAAGGTCCTCACACTACGAGGAGCACCGACCACAGACGTTCTCGGCGGTTTGCCCAAATACTTCCCTTTTAACTCTAACAGCTGCACAAGGCAAGGAGACTCTCTCTGTGGTTTCCTCAGTTCGTTAACTGGCCAAATCTGAAACCAACCTTTCACTTCATTCCCCGACGATTGTTCCCTCGCACTTATGTCAGGAGAATCTGCCTCAACCTCAGACGACCCAACTGTGGCCACTCTACCGGTGTCACTATCTACAGGCTCGTTAGAACCTTCCTCTGCTATAGCACTTGCATCGAACAACCTCTCATAACAATCCTCACAATCCGTCCGCTTACACTTCCGCTGAGGTTGTCGAGAGAGCCCATCAGCATTTCCATGGCTACCACCCTTACGGTACTGGAGAGAAAAATCATAAGTGTCGAGTACTGAAATCCACCGAGCAACCATGCCCTCGGGGTTCTTGATGTTCCGTAACCACGTCAGGGAAGCATGATCAGTTCTCACCACAAAATGCCTACCCTGCAAGTAATGCCTGAACTGTTTAACGAACGACATCACTGCCAGTAATTCCCTATAAATAGTGCAATACCTACGCTGGTGTTTATTGAGAGTTTTACTTGCATAGGCAACGAAACATTCTTCGCCATTTTGTATCTGTGACAGGATGTTGCCAATACCACTGGCACTCGCGTCCATATCTAGAATAAACTCGGTATCGGCAAGTGGGTAAGCCAGGATGGGAGAAGAAACCAATAGTTCTTTCAGAGTGTCAAATTCAACTTGACAGTCTTATCCCCACTGAAATTTGACCGCCTTTCTGGTCAGACGAATAAGAGGGTTGGCAACCTTAGAAAAGTCAGGCACAAATCGCCTATAGTGCCCCACTAGTCCCAAGAAACTTAACCTCAGAGACATTAGAAGGAACTAACCATTGTGATACTGCCTCCACCTTACCAAGGTCACATTTTATTCCCTGCTCAGAGACAACATGCCCTAGATACGGTACCTCTCGCTGGAACAGGCAACACTTGGAGGGCTTTAACTTCAAATTCGCGTTGCGCATCCTATCGAACACCAACCGCAAGTTTTCTAGGGCCGAGTCGAAAGTTTTCCCGAAAATAATAATGTCGTCAAGGTAACAAAGACAACGATCCCACTGTAAATCTCGGAGAGCGAGGTCCATTAACCTCTCGAAGATAGTGGGCGCGTTGTAATGCCCAAAAGGCATCATCTTAAGCTGGAACAGACCTTTATGCGTGGAGAACGCAGTCTTCTCCTTATCTTTGTCATCCATTTCGCACTGCCAGTAAGCGGAGACAAGATCCAATGTTGAAAACCAACAGGCCCCGGACAATGCATCCAAAGAATCATCAATTCGTGGCAATGGATAAGCATCTTTTATGGTTTCAGCATTCAGACGCATATAATCCACAAAAAAAACCTTGTCGATCCATCCTTCTTTGCCACTAGAAGGAGTGGTGAAGACCAGGGACTGTTGCTAGGTTCTACTACGTCATTGTTTAACATCTTAGTAAGTTCTTCCTCTACTACCTTACGCTGAGCAAAAGGGTACCTTTACAGGCTTGCACTCTCCAGTGGTGTGCTTCACCAGCCCTGTTCTCCCAGGTTTACCATCAGGTGATATAAATATATCCCCGGACTTACTAAGAAGATCTACTAACTTCTCTAATTCTGCGGAACATAGATTACCTGCAGCCCCATCCAACAACGTCTGCAAATGTTCGGGTACTCTTCCTTCCCCACATGTCTCACGTTCAGGCCCTTCCCTAGACGATACCTCAACTACGGCCTGAATCCTAGCAACATGAGCGTCCTTCCGAAGATGTACAGGTTGATCAGTTACGTTAATAACTATTAACACAACCACCTCGGGATCAACTAGGGCCCGAGAGACCAACAAACCCTTCCGCTCCGTATGTGCCGACGCTTCAGCCAAAAATGTTTCGCCACTTCTTACCCTTCCAGCAACATATCCCTTCACAAGCATCTCTGATTCCGGAGGGATAACTACCCGAGATGCCAGTTTTACTCTCGCACAACGCGAAGCAGCCTTCCCTTTAAGAGTAACGTGCTGCCTACCCATAGTCAAACGTCCCTCAGCAACATTCACGTTTACCCCATACCGCTGTAGGAAGTCTATACCAAGGATTCCTGGGAGGTCTAAATTAGCTATCACAAATTCATGCGCAAACACATGACTCCCCATACGGAACTCTAACTCTACCCTACCCAGAACCGTCAAGGAACTTCCATCGGATTTGGTAAGTACTACATCTGTTTTCTCTAGGGGCGGTCTATTTATTCCTAGTTGACCATACGTGTCAGACGACATCAGGCTAATAGCAGAACTGGTATCTGTCAACATTTCCACGGTTCCACTCCCAAGGTTGGCATTTCCAAAAAAAACAAGACTGCAAAACTGCACCTACACTACAACGTGGCCTTTCATTACCTATGGAGTTTGAAGGGGTTGTACCCTTCTAGTTTAAAGAATCACCCCCTGCGCCTCCATCTTCATCCGAGTGAGCTTCCGCTGATATCCTGTCCGGACAGCTATAGGAAAGATGCCCAAATTTGTGAGACACGTAACATTCATTTTGTCGCCGATTCCCTGAAAAGTTATTTCCCCTAAACCTATTCGCTTTTCTGAGCTCTACTGTCAATTTGTCAAACTGGGATTCAATCGAAACTGTCAACTTATCTATCAGTGATTGGATCAGTTCTACAGAAGACTCGCCCTGCGAGTCCACTATGGTGCCGATAGCTCGCACGCCCACATCACCGGTCTCAGAACATAGTTTTGGTTTCGAAACAGTGTTTTGTAACCCATTCACCGTTTCGTATTCAACCGCGAGAGCTATAGCCACATCCAACGATTTGGGATGATTGAACATTACATGCTCTTTCATTTGAGCGTTCCCTAGACCTGTCATAAATTGCTCGAGGACATTAACCTCCCTATATTCAGTAGGCATCTCAGGGAATGCTAAACACCCCAACCGACGAAGGGCATAACCGAAATCTGTAAGAGATTCATTTTCCCTCTTTTTGCGTGTCCTAAATTCACACCGATGAGCTATCTCCCTTTCCTGGGGGTCAAGACGTTTCACCAGCACTGCTTTTAACTCGCAATAACTCGTTAAATAATCTTCCGGCAAATCTCCCAATAGCCTCTGAGAATCTCCGCGCAGGCACATAGTGAGCTGTTGTGCCTTTTCGACTGAATTCCATCTGTTCCAATTAGCCACTTGCTCGAAATTAACTATGAAATCTTTCTAAGCTACCGTCTGACCATCGAACTATTTTCACGCCTTCGGCCAGGGGTCACTGTGTACTGAATCTCCTAATTACGTCATGGTGTGCTAGACCTGGTTGGAGAATGAATTGCAAGAAGTTCGGACAAATTTTCGTGTCATTCCGCGTCTCTTGACCAATAATTCTTGAACTAACCCCTCCAGCCTGGCAATTTCCGCATCTAATGCTATTTCTACGTTATCGTACCTCTGTCCTATATCCGAATCAGATAAATACTGACCATTACCATTATGATTTGAAAATGTTACTTTCGGTCTCGCCCCCATCCCATAATCATTATCACTACGGGGCTTCTTGCGATACCCTGTCCTATTACCTAGTCTTTCAAACACGTCCTCTCCTGACAGATCTTCAATCCCTGTGTCCGCAAGCATCCCAGTGTCCCTCACTCCAGTCGCCAATATTCGGAATCCTGGTCACGGAACCAACATGTAACGGGAGACAACTTCGTTGCCCTCCGTTTCTACCCAGGTTCGTATGTTTGGATTCCAAATGGGCTAACAGAATGATCTACAGAGAAGCAAGGAAATTCGAAGGTCTGTCAAAGAGAACACAAGATTTAGAGAAATAATATTTAATAAATAAAATAGTATTCATAATTACGAATTTAAACATTAAATTACAGTTGGCCAAAATAATAGTGCGAAAGTCCGGATTTCCACTGCAAGGACTCCTGCCACAATCTAATTTTGAGTTGAGACCTACAGTCAAACTAACAGGCGTACATGGCACCTTCTGCAGTTATCAGTCGGCTGATTCCCCGCAACAGGCTAATTATTAAGCTATGAGGATTATTAGGCAAACATGGTACCTTCTGCAAGTCCCCGCAATGGAAGCCCAGATCCAACAAACACCAATTGACATATACCGCGACCGGACTTACATGAACAACGGTATCCAAACCAGATAGAAACTAAATTTCCAATCCTAAATTGTGGTGCCACACCTATACCACAAATATCCGCACCATAAGTAGTGGCGACCTCAATTCACTCCCCTGCTTAAACACACGGACAAAAACAAATAAAACATTTCCAAATATTATCAAAGATATGCACATTTTGGCTCCAGTTAAGAGCAATTTGAATCAAGGGAAAGAACTCTTTCCTTACACATGTGTAGTTGTGATTTTGTGGGCTGAACAATAGTGAAGTTATCAATAACATGGTCAAATATGACAAAATGTATGCATAATAGGATGAGTGTGTTGTGCGATAAACTGAAATAATCACCATGGATGAATAGATTTACCTCGGCACTCCATAGTGGTACGACGGGCACGGCTCATGCAGAACATGCCGTGCAACCTGTTCCAACACCTCCCTACACATGGTCCCTTAAATTGTACCAGTGCCACATAGACACTGCCAACATCCCCAATATTGTCCTTGATTATTGTACCAGTGCCACATAGACACTGACAACATCCCCAATATTGTCCTTGACTATTGCACCAGTGCCACATATACACTGCCAACATCCTCAATATTGTCGTTGATTATTGTACCAGTGCCACAAAGACACTGACAGCATCTCCAATATTGTCCTTGGCTATTGTACCAGTACCACATAGACACTGATAACATCCCCAATATTGTCCTTGACTATTGTACCAGTGCCACATAGACACTGAAAACACACCCAATAATGTCCTTGACTATTGCATCAGTGCCACATAGGAACTGACAACATCCCCAATATTGTCCTTGACTATTGTACCAGTGCCACAAAGACACTGACAACATCCCCAATATTGTCCTTGACTATTGTACCACTGTCACATAGACACTGGCAACATCCCGAGTAATGTCCGTGACTGTTGTACCAGTGGCACATAGACACTGACAACATCCCCAATAGTGTCCTTGACTATTGTACCAGTGCCACATATACACTGCCAACATCCCCAATATTGTCCTTGACTATTGTACCAGTGCCACAAAGACACTGACAACATCCCCAATATTGTCCTTGACTATTGTACCAGTGCCACAAAGACACTGACAACATCCCCAATATTGTCCTTGACTATTGTACCAGTGTCACATAGACACTGACAACATCCACAATATTGTCCTTGACTATTGTACCAGCGCCACATAGACACTGACAACATCCCCAATATTGTCTTTGACTATTGTGCCAGTGCCACAAAGACACTGACAACATCCCCAATATTGTCCTTGACTATTGTACCAGTGTCACATAGACACTGACAACATCCACAATATTGTCCTTGACTATTGTACTAGTGCCACATAGACACTGGCAACACCCCCAATAATGTCCGTGACTATTGTACCAGTGCCACATGGACACTGACAACATCCCCAATATTGTCCTTGACTATTGTACCAGTGCCACATAGACACTGACAACATCCCCAATATTGTCCTTGACTATTGTACCAGTGCCACATAGACACTGACATCATCTCCAGTATTGTCCTTGACTATTGAACCATTGCCGCATAGACACTCACAACATCCCCATGATTGTCCTTGACTATTGTACCAGTGCCACATAGACACTGAAAAACATCCCCAATATTGTCCTTGGCTAATCTTCTCTCTATCTCACCGGCCACAACATTCTTGCATGTGTCGTTCGCTCATATGGCTGGCGACACCCGCCTCTCTACACAGATATTGTGAAAGCCATCTTCAATGATCAAACTACGGCCTTGTATTTGCAGCGTCATAAGGAGATCAACCACCCCGGTACATTTACCCGAGCACTAACATCCGGGTATTTGACCAACCGTTCACCATTATTATTCGAGCGTCACTGGAGACGGTGCTGGCTCAAGTGGATCAATTGGATATCTTGGAATGGGCCCAGCAATAACGCACCAATACCTAATGGATCGTGAAGAGGGTGACCAATGTCCCGTTTTTCGCCACCAAGCTTACTGACCACTGAAAATCGGATGAACGTATTCACCCATGCACTGATAGATACAGTATCATGCCGAATATACTCTATGTCTATATGCTGATCTTTAGAGTCAGCTCTATAAACCCTGGTGCCTATAACATGGTGTTTGATTATAGAAATAGACAAATTTCTGAGCTGTACACGTAAATATATTCGAAGCACCAGCTTTCGACTCTCATGCCAGAGCCTTGATCAAGTGATCTGTTGAATTTCATAAAATTGCCAGTAAATATGCAGATTGTGCATTAAATATATTTACGTGGAGCACAGCTCAGAAGTTTGTCTATTTCTATAATCAACGAACACACGTATGAGCCTAAAACAGTATATGGTGTTTGATATTTCAATTTTTGTTCCGTGAATAAACGACTTTGGGTATGATGTAATTTTGGGGATAATAAACTATATGAACATTGCTGAACTTGTTTTTTTTTTTATGGATGACTGCTTCAATACGACAACCCCCGTAAACGCTATATTTCGATGAGCTATCTATAGATTGCCCTGTGTATCTCAAAATACCCTCTTTCTCTAATATTCCCCGGCTCCACATGCGTAGAATGAATCGTTTAATTCAATCCACTCCAATCTACATCAAGAGGGCGCACCATCTTGCACAGCACAATTGGATGAGATACACCACACACACACAACCATACCCACATGCACACAAACTACCAGGTAGCCAGACCGAACATGGCCCCTTTCTCTAATACTCGCACATGCGCATCTCTGGAACTGCCCTTTCTCTATTACACCTCAGTGCGTATATACGTTTCACCCCCCAGTCTGACTGATAAGAGCTTCAATAGGATACCACCCACGTCCATTTGGACCACGGATGGTCCATTTCTACCTCAAAACGTCCATTCAAATGCCCCATACACACTTACCTGGGTTATACCCCATGTTTAGGTGTAAAGTCCGTTTTCCGCTTTGTTCTGTTCAGGCCGCGATCCCCTGGGAACCGATATTAGCCCATGTAGACCTGGTTTATATATTTTAGGTAAAGTCCGTGTTTCCAGATTTTATATTTTCAAGGCAATCCTAGTTTTACGTGTACCCACCCATTACTTGATCGGCAATGCGATATTAGTGGTCGACATGACGGTCCTTAATATCGCAATCATACTTGCGATGTGAATAAAGTGACTTTTAACGCTTTCGCATTTTTAACGCATCTTCAGAGCCTCTGTGAGTGAAAACCCATATCTTCTTCCATGTGACGCTTGGTTTTCATGACGACTCGGTGCGTGAAATCGCAGTTCACTGTATCAGTCCGTCAAAGTCAGCACCCCAGTCTTATTATACACAGCGATACCTTTAACAGGACAACAAGCACAACACATTTGGACCCTGTATGACCCACGTTTTTCCAAAGAAATCCAATGCGCACCCGAAAATGCAGTTTTTCTACTACTTCTCGAGTGCGCATGCACGAATCACTGTGCCTAAGATGCAAATGACCCTGTAAACGTTAATTCAGCCCCACATGCCACTGATCGCCAATATGGTTATTCTAGGGGTGATGTTGTTCCAAGGGCGCTCCTAATCCGATCGAATTTGCGTTTTCTCTACTACTCACCGTGTGCATCTGTGCACAATGACGTCAAAATCACTCGGCGACTGTATGACTCTACAAGTTCAATAGAACTATGGTGACGACGTAGTCACCACTACGGCTCCATACCGCTCTGGTCACAATGTTTTCACCGTCGGGGAACTTACGTGTGTACCGAAGTTCAAAACCCACACACATACATGCACTAACTCCAACCCTAGCTGCACTTTCTCTACGACTGATGACTTCACCATGACGTTGTGATTGACCCAAAGATTTGGCTTTCGAAAGGTGATTCGCGGATAAATCGTTGAGTAGGAGAATCACTCCTCACTCTAACTGATTAAAATCTAGAAATCAAAAGTAAATCTTATTCCACATACATTGATCTTTAAAAACACGTTGGAAACTTTGATCAGACATTGCGATATTAATTGTCGACCATGTCGACATTATGTATATTGCGATTTTTTAATGGCCGGCATGTAGATCATTAACGTATCATTGCGATATTAAAGGTCGACCATGTTGATATTTCTCCATCGTGATATTAAGGGCCGACATATCAACCCTTAACATGGCATTGCGATGTTAAGGGTCGTTGCGATGCTAAGGGCTTCTTCACGAATACATAAATACACTCACGATTGTAACCTGAGCCAACTCGATACCTGCTATAGTCCTCTTGTACGGGGTACCGACATTATCCCCCAGCGACATTTTCCCCCGCGACATTTTCCCCACCGACATTTTCCCCCACGACATTTTCCCCATGCGACATTTTCCCCCAGCGACATTTTCCCCACCCTAAATTATTACGTGCTGTAATAATTACGATCTGCCAACAATCGCAGTCGCGGTCATTTCCTCACTTTGAATTTTTTTTACGTTTGTACGTAGGAGAGTTCTAGGAATTCAAGGGAGATTACTTTTTAGTTAAACATCGGCAGATGTATGCAAACGCAGGCATAATAAATAAGAATAGATTATCAATATCAAACACATCTTTAACGAAATGAACAAGATTGAATTTTCAGGTGTATTTTTTATTAAATATAGTAATAATATGTATATTAGCAGTAAGATGAAGACAATTGGGCGAGTGAAACAATGGTAGGCTAGATGACTTACCATAGGATTACGGATTAATCACTGAGTCAGCTTCACTAGGAGTATAATATAAACAATGCTTCAAAGAAGTTTGAAGTTATTTACGGATTACTTTATTTACGGACTTCGTTATAATCAAGAAGATTATATGCCAATGAATGGAAAGTGATCAAAAATATATTTATATTATTGATCACTTCATCATCACTGTCGATATATTCCGATAGATTACTAGACATTCGAATTTGAATTGAAAATATTTAATTCATAAAGATTTGATACAAAACTGAACATTAAAATAAAACATATTTCATTCATAACGATTTAGTCAAAACTGAACTTTCAAAAAATACGTTATCACAGAAAAAAATTATGAGGAATATTGACGAT
>JAVTVY010046578.1:0-21123 GCA_036873755.1 Hanleya hanleyi
AGAGCTTTGTCGATGTTGGGATCGCGTCGGTTGACGCCTTTACAACTAAACTTGTTGTTTCCATCACTTCCGTAACAGTAGTAGGTCTTGGACGACAGGGCAATCATGGCATCGCCACTCCACTCTAACTTGAAGAGGCCCGGTGTACGCTTGTCGTAGGTGTAGTGCTCACGTCGAGGCAGCCATTGATCCCGTTCCGCCTCATATTGTGCACGTAACTCGGGTTTCACCAGGGACTCCCAATCGGCGTTGGAAACGGCCATGTAGGCGGAATCTTTGTCCATTTCCATGAGTTGCCAGTCTGAGGCATTAAAATACACACCCATGAAGTCATAGAGAAACTGTAGCATCCTCAGCTTGGCCACCTGATAGACCATACATCCAATCTGCAGGGGTAAGTTGTACCGGATAGTCTTCTTGGCTGAAGTGACTTCATAGGTGTCGTCATCGATGACCTCCACGGATCGAAACAGAGGAGAATTCACTTTTTTGCGGGCTTGGGCAGTACTACAAATGTTCACGTTGACGTGCTTATCCTGGTTCGTTACTGTTTTTCCGTAATAACCATTGCCAGTGAGCTTCCAAGATTCAGCGATGATGGCCTGACTCGGGTATTCATCACCTTGACGACGGGCCTTCGTCACGAGGTCTGCATTCTCGGCAAAACAAGCCTCAGGTACGTACTGTATTACCTGATATATTTGAGTAATTTCCAAACCGTGGTTCATGTACCACTGCAGTAAGGGAGTACCCAGCAAGATTTTCTCGGCCCACATACTCCCAATCAACATGCGGCGAGGTTGAGGCAAACACTCGTGTTGCTCCGCATAGGTCCTCATGGTGTCCCCAATATCCGCCCGACCCACCAGCGTGTTCTTAAAGATGGGCGGGCACTGGGCGAAGAGGGGCTTGAGAGTGTCGGGAACATGCAAATCACATTCTACAAAGCCGTAGAGGTCTCCCGAACGAATGGCGTCCAACATCTGTGGCAGACTCAGCAGTCGCCGACGACTCAAGGGGTACTCACGCTCTTTTAAGAACCGTTGTAAATGGGGCAGGGCCTGGCACATCGTGTGAAATTCACACTCCCACATTTCAATCAGATGGAAGCCTCTCTCTTTCACGTAATCCCCATTCGCCACCACTTCTTCGCGTAATTCTTCCGGTGTTTTTCCACGTCGCTCGTTGAAGCGGCCAGCGCTGAAATGGCATTCGTGGCCGTGCCAGTAACACCCGTAAAACTGGAAAACGGTCGGTGTTCCTTGTACAAGGGCAAATCCATCGACGGGGAGTCGGCGATCTCCTATACGCTTCTCTGTGGCGTTGGTCTGGTGTCGAATATAAATTCCCCGTCGATAGGCTTCCCAGTCCAACCACTGGTCGGCGAGATGTTTGTACGGCGTCCGTTGCGGTGTAAAATGTCGACCTTCTGCCAACCAACGTGTATAATGCCCGCTGGGCATGGGTTGGGCGAGCGACCACAGGTACAGGGCATTGGCGTCAAAGCCAATGATTTTGGCACAGGGTTTCCCACTGGGCAGAGTAGTCACATCCTTCTCATGGTAGCGGTGAAAAATAAGGCTAGGTCCACCCACGATGTTCTGCTTCAAACAATCAAGCATGTCTGCATCTTTTCGTTGTATGAGTGAAAAGTACGTAGAGCAATCTTGAAAAAGATGGCGAAGCGCGAGACCGGGTAAACTCAAGCACTCTTTGAATATATCCACGTGCATTTGGCGACGAAAGAGTTGCACCATTTTCGCGGCCGCCTCCAGGAAGGGAACCACATCTAGGTTGTTATACCACACCAGGAAATCACGCAACGTCTCCATATGTTCATCGTTCCACACTTGTTGGAGTTCGATGTAGGTGGCCTCTGGCAGAGCTTCCCCTTTCAGGTCATTGTAAAACGCTTCCCGGGGTGGCAACTGGGTGTCTTCTAAGCGGTCCAGGCTCGTCATATAGGTGTAAGGAAAGTAACCTTTGGTTTGTGCACAGTTATAGGCCTTGACCCACTGATCATAGCTACAATTACGAGCTAAATAGTTCCGTACATCCAGGAAATGCAGTGATGTGGTAGTGAGGGCCATATGATTATTGATCTTCTTGATGACGGACTTGAGGGTATTCGCCTGGGCCAAGTAAGGGTAGAGAAATTCCTTCACCATGTTCAAATCATAACGTCCCGAGTTGAAGCCGAGCACCGGTAACTGGCCTAGGTATTGTAGGAACCGTAACTTCAATTTCTCCGCATAGGGTTTAGGAAGAGGTACATCCTGCGACTGCAGGGGCTGCGACTGCAGGGACTCGGACTCCGACTCGGACTCGGACTCTTCATCGTCGCTGAACGCTACACCGGGTACAGGGATACGGTCGTCCAGTTGGTCCAGTACGTCCTGAAACTTGGCCACCAACAATTCCGTACTGGCCGCACTGACTTGCTCTAAATACTCCATCATGCGGGTGATCAACTCATGGGATTCTCCCGTGGACACGAAACACACTGGAGCAGCGTCATAGCCAGGTACATTGGTTGAAATGCTGACACTGAGGGGGATATGGCGCTGCGTCCACTGCGTTTTAGCCGAAAACATGTCCATGGGCTCCAACAGGGCCTCGAAATCATAGCATGCCCGGAAGGGAAAATAACGGTCCTCTTCCGGTATCATCACACCCTCATCGGCCAGTTCCTGGAAAATAGTAGGCGTATTATGATACACACCACCCGGATATACTCGCTTGACACTGTTGTCACAGATTTTCTCGTGGCGATGTAAGTCGGTGGAGCGATGAAACACCCGATGGCATTGACCACAACTGAAAGACTGAGCGTACTGGCTCATATCGTGGATCAGCGAAAAATGACTCACCCCACCGTTGTCGAAGACATTGACTTTCATCGTAGCAGCATACCGTTCTGTTGATCGCCGAACCAATTCAGCCACAAATGTATCGTCCTCGTATCGTAATCGATAGACAAAGATATTAATGTCGAACAGTGTTTCCACGTCATCCAAATTCTTAAAAGGTACTCCACGGAAGTGCCGCGGGTCAATGTCTTGCGCCTGTAAATACTGTTCCCAATAGCCATCGGCCACTGTGTCACAAGACTTGGGGTGACACTCGTCCACCTGCACGGCCAAACACCGAAACAGACATTTACGGTCTTTGTAGGGTCCCTTTGTCCCTCCTGTTAATGCATACAGGCCGTGTCGATGAAGCAACCACGGAGGAAGTAGTACAGGAGCACCGATAGGATGATCTCTCATTTTCGTGACGAAAAATGTGACGTTGGTCACCATTTCCACCAGCCATTGGGTATTGGGGCGTTGCAACCGAGCCCATTCCAATGGATCCAACGTAGTCAATTGGTCGATGAGTGGCTCCAGAGAAATGGCATCCGTGATCGTGAATGGCTGGTCAAACACATACGAATTATTACTGGGATAGAAATACCGCAGTTGGTCCGTCTTTTTGTGCCGTAAGATATACCCAAATGTCACATTCAATTTAAAGGCAGTGACCTGATCTTTGAAAATGTTCTCGGCGTAAGTAGGAAGAAGCGTGAGGTCCTCCAACCGAAAATTATATAAATCCAATAGACGTCGGTCACGGTGGAAACAATGGCGTATGGTAGCCCAGTGACGTTGATAAATGCCCCTGACACGCTTATCTTCAGGCAAGACTTCAACCGGAGGTACTGCTGGGTCCCAGGGAAAATCTTCTCCACGTCTCATGCTTTTCGTCTCATACAAGCGGATAGGCAAGCAGGCAGGCAGGCAGGCAGACAGGTAAGTCAGATTGAATACACCCTACCCTAAAAATGGACTCCTTTTATACGTTTTTCTACCATCCGCCATCTTGTACCCACCACCCACATTTGTACCCACCACCCACATCTTGGTCCCACCACCCACATCTTGGTCCCACCACCCACATGCACCCACCACATTCCCACCACCCACATCTTGGTCCCACCACCCACATTGGTACCCACCACCCACATCTTGGTCCCACCACCCACATTTGTACCCACCACCCACATTGGTACCCACCACCCACATTTGTACCCACCACCCACATCTTGGTCCCACCACGCACACACACACACACACACGCCGCAGTACCCACCACCCACATTTGGTACCCACCACCCACATTGGTACCCACCACCCACCACCCACAACGAACCCACCACCCACATTGGTACCCACCACCCACACCCACAACGTACCCACCACCCACATTGGTACCCACCACCCACACACCACACACACACCGCCATGTTAAAACCCAACACCCACCACCCACATTGGTACCCACCACCCACCACCCACATGTACCCACCACCCACATTGGTACCCACCACCCACCACCCACAACGTACCCACCACCCACATTGGTACCCACCACCCACACACCTCACATGCGCATGCGCACACACCCAATTGTGACGTCAAACCAGGTTCTGCGCATGCGCACTGAGGCGCTAAAGACCGAATTTACGCCTTGTATACTACTGATATGTATCGCCAAATTTGAGAAACTTTGAGTGGAGGCGCTTGGTGGTGTAGCCTTGTTTTATAAGTTTCTGCAACAATGTTTTGTGACGTTGATTAAAATCGTCACATTTAACACAGGATCTAGCAAATGCTACTAGGCGTGATATGTATACGCCATATGCAGGTCCCACTGGAATATCACTGTCCAGAAAGGGATAGTTTACGATGTCGAAATTGTAATCATCTCTTTTGTCATAAAGTCGACGAGAGAGAATGCCCGCTTCATTTTATAGAGATATAGATCTAAATATGATGTGCCTGTAGGGCTATCTGTAGTTTCCTTCAAATCCAGTGAAGGTGGATATATATATCCTTCACTGTGTCATTTATATAGCGATTATCCACAGCGAGAAGATCGTCTATATAAAGTTTGGTGAATGAGAAGGAACGGGCTTTGAATGGATCGGTTTTTGAAAGCGCCTGCATATAGTCATATTCATAAGAGAACAGATATAGGTCAGCCAATTATGGGTGCACAATTAGTACCCATTGGAATACCAATATGCTGTTGATATATTGTGTTGCCAAATTTCACATATATATTTTTAATGAGAAATTCAAGCAACTCTATAAACAAAGAAACATCCCCTGAATGATATCTCTTTTATGTAGTAGAGCTAAAGAATGCTTTATGGCTTCCGACATTAATATATCTATGATCAGTTTTCTTGAACACAGATACTATCAATGAACTTAGATGGTCAATAAGGTCCTGATGAAGGATTGTAGTATAGAGAGTCGAGAAATTCCATGTGGATACATGTCTGTACGGTATGTGACCTTTAGCATCAAGTTCTTCCGTAAGACATTTTGAGTTTTCCAATATCCACATACATTCAACGCCAGAGTTTTTAGAAATAGTGGCGCAATACCTTTCCCAAAATGCTTTTACCTCCAGAAGGGCCCTCGTCAACAGGGTTGAAAGAAGCTTGGTGGTGCAGCTTCTAGAACCAGCTATGAATCTAGCTTTGTATGGTGATTTACGATTTTGGGAGTCCAGTATACTTTTGGTATATCGTTATGTTTGGTTGGAAGACAAATACCTCTTTCCCTGAGAAACGTTTTGTGATTGTTAAATAAATTTTCCAGAGTAAATGCAGTTTGAGAGTAAGTAGACGTATTTGATGACGATATGTTTACACTCAATTCTTCAACCAGCACCTGGTAATAGTAATATTTACATATGAATATTATATTATTTGGAGGTTTGTCTGCTGGGACTATGACGAATTTTCTCTGGAGATTTGCTAGAACGTCTTGCGAATTGGGGCTTCTCAGTACTTGTTTTGCTTGGGGAAGGGTACTTCTGTCAATAGGGCGGATTGTTTCAACGACCTTGCTCTTGATGACGTCCAGCCAATTAGCGAGTACTGTAGGTTCAACTTTTTCTCGCTTAGACCAATCAATAATGTTCTGTTCCAAAGCAGACAGGACTATCTTCTGGTCGGCCTTCAGATTTATATTTCTCGGCTCTCTATATTTAGGTCCCTTCATCAGGAGTAATCTTAGGTCCTTATCTCTCACCACATCAAGATCACCAGTCACAACATGTTTGCATGATGTATAGATAAAGTTCGACGATTCACAATCACAACTATGAACCCATGTACTATCATTGATTCGTGATCGAATGGGTTTTGTCTTCTTCAGTTCAGTTTCCTCATTAGGAGGTCTGTCTACCTCCAAGGGTCACTCTTCTCTAAGGAAAGCTGGTCCATACATCCAGTCTCCTTTGGGGTATACCACTGAAATCTCCCGATTCAAGTCCTCCACAGGAATGAGTTCTTTTGGCACAAATATCCAATTGGCTGAATCACAAGTAGATTGGATTTCTGCTATACGCACGCATACGACGTCCCGTAGTGTGACTATGTTATCGGAGACACTGCAACACAATTCGGGAATCAGACCATAGTATATCTGCAACCGGTTTATCCTTTAATTCGTAACAGATCGTCTCGCCTAATATAGAGGCTGCCATGAGCGGAAGCCGTGGAATAGTTGTCTGACTGAGGCGTGTAACTATTGCCTAACCAGTAATCAACCGAAATTCTTGACCACTTTGGTGGGCCTCAACTGATATGCCACTGCACCATATGCCCCTGCACTCGCATCAGCGAAAATATGCAGCTCGGACGAACCAAGCTCGTCAGTAGGTTTCAGACATCTTGGGAACTCTATTTCTTTGAAAATTTCAAGTTATCAGAACATTCCCTGCCATGCATCGCACATCCCATCAGGTAGCGGGATTATCTCAGTCAAACTGTTTTGACATCCAGATGTCTTGCATGACCACCCGCACCTTGGTGGTCATGAGGGGGGGGGGCAACATCAAAAGGGGCACACAACGTCGACGTACACAACGGACATCTTGGACAAAATCATCATTTTGTTGAATCATTCCAGTTCGATTTCTTGAACAATAAATTTGATTACTTCAGAACTCTGCTTCCAGGCAGCGTCAAAGTTTTTCATCTGTTCTCCATCCAAGTTGACTTCAATCACAGGAGTGGATATTAGATCCGTATCGCAGACTAATGAAGTCTCGGCGATTGTGGCACTAGATATGTCGGTGGTGCTTCTAGCTTCCGTTGAGCCAAATTGTTGCACTCTTTGATTCTGAAGCTCCTAGTTTCCAAAGTATGGTCCAACTCTCTTATTCGCTGGGATGTTTGCTCGACCGAAACACGTAAGTGGATGTAGTCAGCCATAATTCTATCTCGCTGGAGAATCAACGCCGCTGTGTGGATTCCTTCTTGATTTCATACGCGAGTCTCAAAATGACGAAGCCGGCCATGTCTGGGAATGGTTTGTCAACAAAGGTCACGAGATCCTTAGAGCTGCCGAGATTCCTCCTGAGAAACGTGTGTGTCTGCTTCCGGTAAACATATTTGTAAGAACATTTTCGAGATGGCGAATATGAAGTAAGACCCTCAGAAAATTTCCAATATGGCATGAACCTTTGTGACACAAGGAATTCAGGGATACCCACTTGTATCCGCAAGCCGGATCGAAAAGATTTGGTAAATCAAAGCCGAATTTATTGATTCCGTCTTGTGACATCCAGTAAGCGGGGCTTCAGTGTTACGTATTGATAAATGTGTTGAACACTTCATGTATATACATGTAACGAGAGACAACTTCGTTGACTTTCAATTTTCCACCCAGGTTCGAATAAAAGACCACAGACTGGCTTTGGAGAGAAGAACAGCTGGCGAAATGAGCTCGAAGGGCGTATCTAGGGAAAACTCAAACACAAATTATTGAATTCAAATAATATTTAATAAAATCAAAGAAAAATAACATAACATTCACGACATTGACAACTAAACATAAAAGATTAAACAAATAAGTGACTCCCACTGCGAGGAACCCTCCCTATGTCATCCCAAAATAGACAGGTCTTGAACCCGCAGGCAGAGACGATACCTTTTACGGAGATCCTCGCAATGGAAGCCTCGACCAATTTATTCAATAAAAACTTATAGTCAGACACGGGCTACATGTATGATGGTGCACAAGAATGCCAAACTAGGACGTATACCGACTTTGTAAATAACATTGAACCAAGATGAACACGGCGGACAAGACAAAATTAACAAGAACACTTCTTTACATCATCTACTTCCAATTTCGTGACGATCATGTTCAAATATACAACACATAAGACCATAAATATACAAGAAATCAACATAATTTCCCTCAACCTATTCAAGGGAGACAATTTTCCCCTTACATTCCCCCCTACTTAAAACAAATATATACTGACAAAACAATACGATAATATATATTTGTTCAATTCTTTCTTGAAGGGTCAAAGAGAGAACTAGTTTTCATCTGTACCTGGCCATTCTCCTTCGTTATAAAAGTCACCTCATCGCGACACGTATGACGCGTAGGTTTACCCTGCTCCTCCAACACAGGCATCGAGTGCCTTTTACGTTTCGCTTGGCATCAACATGTATCCTGACCTTTCGTTTTGGGCACAAAGCTGTGCACGGGGCGACGAAGCGATTGTTAGCCACAGCGTCACCTCCACTTTTCTCTGTCGTTAGCCGTGCCACAACAGGCGTCATCCCGTGCTGTAACCTCAAATGCCGGTTAAGCTGATTTCTTCTGGCATTGCGAAACGGACACAACTCGCACTGAAACAAATGAATCCCCCTCAATACCGTCCTTTACCCGTCATACAATGACGGATGAACAACTCCCTGATTCAAATGAAGGGGCCTTTCTTCCACTCGGACCGGAAACTGAACCACCCATCAACTAGCCATACCGTACTATAATAACTTATGGTGAGTATCGAACAGGGTTACGCACAGACCTATCACACCTAGTGCGGCGAATCTCAACATTTTGGGACTCTTTCTCTGCGGCAGAGTCGATTGACTCATTCTTCGGTGCCAAAACATGATACTCAAAATTGTTCTGAAGGTCCAACCCATCCTCCTCAGACCCATCTTGCTCAATTTCGGACCCACCCGACTGTGAAAAAAGATCCATTGTGTGCCTGAGCGTCGCTCTGATCAAGCTGTTGACCTGTCAACCCTTCCCATCCTAACGGTGGAACAATTTCCTGATATGGCTTAAGGTGATCTACCTAAAAAACTCTAGGTTCAGAAACTATGCTTTCTCGCACCATATATGTGACGGAAGTCAGTTTCTCTACAACCTGCCAAGGACTTGTTCATCCCATCCCAAGCTTATTCTTAACAGCTGGCGGATATCATCTCCACACAAAGTCACCTACCCCCTACTTTCGCGGCTTAATACCCCCGTCATAATACTTCTTCTGATGCACTACTGCTTTCTCTAATCTTAACAAACTGAGAAGTGTACTGTTGAACATTCTCGAACCATCGAACATATTCTACAGCGCATCTTCCCTCCTTCGTATTCTTAGGAGCACCGATCATCCAATCAATTGGACAGAGTTGCTCTCGCCCAAACATCAACATGTACGGAGAACAGCCAGTGCTCTCGTGTTCCGTTGCTCTATACGCCGCAAGAACATAAGACAAGTGCTCATCCCAGTAAGCAGGATTTTCGATGGCATAGGCCGACAACATCTGAAGCAATGTCCTATTCATGCGTTCAACTAACCCATCAGACTGGGGGCGATGGGGAATACCATTCGCAAGCTTTCCAAGTCCGAATCAAAAGTTCTGCTAAAGACAATGATGTCGTCTAAATAGCACAAGCAGCGCTCCCACTGCAGACCTCGAAGAACTAGGTCCATCAATCTCTCGAAACTAGCCGGAGCGTTACAAATCCCGAAAGGCATGAATTTGAATTGAAACAGATCATTCGGTGTAGAGAATGCCGTCTCCTCTTTGTCCGCTTCGTTCATCTCACATTGCCAATAACCCTACACAAGGTCTAACGTCGAGAACCAACATGAACCGGACAAAGCATCAAAGGAATCGTCAATCCGGGGCAGTGGATATGCATCTTTTGTAGTCACTGCATTGAGGCGCCTATAATCAACACAAAACCTTGTTGAACCATCCTTCGTAGCTCCCAAAAGAAGGGAAGAGGACCATGGGCTACTACTAGGCTCTACAACGTTGTTGTTCAAGATTTTGGAAACTTCATCTTCTACAATCTCACGTTGTGTATGAGGAAGTCGACGCGGAGGCACCTTTATCGGCTTTGAACTACCTGTATTAATAGTGTGCTTTACCAACCCAGTCCTTCCAGGTTTGCCACCAGGCGCCATGAAAACATCCTCGTTATCTATGAGAAAATTGGCCAATTTCCCTACCTATGCTGGGGTAAGACTTGACGATACACCTTCTAACAAAGGCTTCAAATGTTCCGGGACCTCATAATGTTCACTCTCTCTCCGTTTTGTTTCAAGACTAGACGAAACTTCTACAACTGCCTGTACACTCGCAACCGATGAATTCTTCTTAACGTATATCGGCTTGTCTGTTACATTAATGACAGTTAACACTACCTCCTCAGGGTCCACTAAAGCCCGAGAGACTAGCAAACCCTTCCTCTCCATTTGTGTAAGAGATTCTGCCAAGAACACAACACCATTTCCTACCATCCCTTCCACATAACCCTTAACAACTACCTCAGTATCAGCCGGGATAACAGCTTTGGAGGCCAGCTTGATCCTGGCACAGCCGGAAACCACCTTTCCCTTAAGTGTGATATGTAGTCCACCGACAACTAGACCTCCCCTAGAAACACTAACATCCACTCCATACCTTTTGAAGAAGTCAATTCCCAAGATTCCCGGCAGATTCAAATCTGCTACTAGTCCCTGGCTTATCGGGGGCTGCTGATAGAGGTAGGATGGGGGAGTGGGTGTATGTATAATTAGGATTTGTCCCGAAAATATAAAAAGCGGAACACGGACTTTACCCTACAATAGGGGAAAACTCCTATCAACCCTATCCCAAAGAGCTAATATCAGTCCCTGGCTTATCGGGGCCTGCTGAGAGAGGTAGGGTGGGGGAGTGGGTGTATGTAAAATGAGGATTTATCCCCGAAAATATAAAAAGCGGAACACGGACTTTACCCCTACAATAGAGGAAAACCCCTATCAATCCTACCCAAAAGGGCTAATATCGGTCCCACGGGATTATCGGGCCTGCTGAGAGAGGTGGAGTGTGTGTATGTAAAAGTTTCTTCAGAAAAAAATATAAAAAGCGGAACACGGACTTTACCATTACAATAGGAGAAGACTCCTATCAAGCCTGTCTAGTGGGGGCTAATCGGGGCCTGGGTGGGTGCATGTAAAAATTAGGGTACCCATCTTACATCCGGGTTTTTTCCATGTAGGTTACTGCGCAGGTCACGTGGTTTGGTGGGTCTGCGCAAGTGTGTGACGTCAATTCTGGTTTTCAAAATGACCAGAAAAACACTACATCTGAACACAGAAGAGTTCCAATTTTTCCTTAGACCTTAGACGTATGGTCCGGATTTTCCATCCGGGTTTTCCCCGGCCCGGCCGCACGCCTGCGCGGGTTATCCGGCCGCACACGCGCGCGGGTTAAAGGGAAGTTTCGGAAGTGTGCGAGGGCACTATATCACATCGGGGTATATATTTCATCCAAGTATAGCGGATAGCGGTTGTCGTGAATAACAACAAGTTCAGCAATGTTTATACAGTTTATTATCCCCAATGTTACATCATACCCAGGCTGGGGGAGCTGCCCTGGGTATGTTTAGTATGTTCACAGCAAAACAAACTGAAATATCAAATACCATGTTTTATTATTTAACGCACCATCACATTTAATGTTTACTGAGCTCATGTCAACGATCAGCATGTAGACAGAGAAAGTATATACGGTATGTTATGCTATTCATCAGTGCAAGGGTGACGCATTCAGCCGATTGGGGTGGTCGGTCAGCTTCGTAGCGAAGAACGTAACATTGGTGACCCTCTCTACGACCCATTGTGGGTTGGGGCGTTGACGTTGGGCCCATCTCAAGGGATCCATGGTGTCCAGTTTCTCCAGCATCGTCTCTAGCGACGCCCGGTTAATGATGGTGAACGGCTGGTCAAACACATAGCTGTTATTACTGGCATAATAATACCGTAACTGGTCCGTCTCTTTGTGACGTAAGACGTACCCGAAAGCGACATTCAATTTGAAGACCGTAGCTTGGTCATTGAAGATGGCTTTCACGTAGCTGCGTAGACGGGCGAGGTCGGTCAGTTGGAAATTGTAGATATCTGGAATAGGGCGATCACGGTGGAAACCGTGCCGTATCATGGGCCATTGGCGCCGATAGATGTAACTCATTGGATGGGCGTCCTGTAACAGATCGCTAGGAACATCCACTGCATCTTCCAGAAAATGTTCGATGTCGTCAGGCGTATGACTGCCAGCAGTAATGCTAGGGACTGGCTGGATATCAAGGCTCTTCTGGACTGTGGGTATAGGCGGGCTCTCTGTGATCGCATCGCCAGTGGCATTCGTCTCCCCAGGCTCATCTTCACTGGGTCTGACCCTCCTGGGTGCCTCTTTAGTGGGAAATTGTCGCCCAAACCGTGGTGACGGACCATGAATCAAATGCTGATGCCGTCTCAACTGACTGGGTCGTTTGAAGAGTTGACCACATTCATTACATTGTTCCGTCGCGCCCTCGTGGAATGAACGTTCATGGCGCAGTAAATGATCTTCCCGATTCAATGACCGTGCGCAGGTTATACAAGTATACCGTGCATCATTGTGGATGCAGGACTCGTGCCGTTGCAAATCTTCTGGGCGAGTAAACTGCTTCTGGCAAGTTGTGCAAGTGACCATCTTGGTGGTTGAGTGTCGGATGAAACGGCCAGGCCGCTTCCCTTTTATAGCACGCTTGCTGGTGATCTATTTTTAGCACACTCAGTTCATCTACCTCCAACTCGAGGACCGAGATGTACTGGTGTATGACTGAACCGCATTGCGCGCGCGTGTGTGTGTGGGCAGTGGATTTTACATCCGGGTTTCCCAGAGGGTTTTCCCCGTCTTCCATTCCGGTACTGTGGTTTTACATCCGGGTCCTCATTTTACATCCGGGTTTTTCCATGTTTACTGTCACGTGGCCGGAAATGACCTTTAACCGCTGACATGAGCTTTAACTTTTAACCTTTTAACCTTTCACATCCACATGTAAACACACCCATAGCGGTTCCTCCAGCGTGGATGTGCTGTGATGGAGGGGCTAATAAAAGGATTGACCTGTAAACTTTGTTGTTGTTGTTGCTCTCTTTTTGGACTAACCAATCAGAATAGTACGTATCACGGACTACACCCGTAGAGCTACGTATAGGTGCGCATGTGTGACATGGTCTATAAAACACATCCCTCTGAATCCCACACCCCCATTCCTACGGTTGCAGAGCCATGACGGACACCCATCCCTATGCTACTCGCATTTTACAGCATGCGACCGTGGTTAATTCACTCACGGGTTACCGAGCAGTGGTTCGGTCCATGTTTGCAGATGGCGACGACAACGAGGGGCGACGCCAGATCCTGAAAGAGTTCACAGAAGAGGTCCTCGACAGAGTGCACTCGATGAAGAGGTGTGCTATCACTCACCACTACTGGACTATGACAGCCATCCTTGATGCCCGGACTATGGACCACGAGCGCTCACACCGGAACCAGCGACGGCTCGTTGGCCTAGTAATGGTCTTTGCCCTATTGACCCTGTCTCTGTGGCAATGACAGCGACAGAAAAAGAACGGCTCTTCAGAGCCTTCACAGATGCGCTTATGTGCAACCGATATATAGGAGGGTCAGTCACAGTGTGCGTCATTCACCGTTCGTCACTGGGTCAACCATGTCACCGAGGGACCTGACCATAAATACGAAAGACAGTCAGAGTGTGTGTCATTCACTGTTCGTCATTGGGCCAACCATGTCACCAGTCCTACGAGCCATCCTTCCCATTACAACCCCAGGTGGGGTTACACGTCTATGAAGATAAAGTCACCATCATTGAAGACCGTGGAGATGTTTGCTGGTCGCGCGCTGACACCGTATCGAATACGGTTACGCTACACCGTGACGGCTGGACCAAATATCGTGGACCAGCTGTTTACACCGGACGAGCGGTCAGCTGTTCAGTTGGAGTGGGCTCGTGCCCTGAGAGAAGCAGCGGCAGAACCCAATGAACAAATTATCAAACCTAGCAATGAAGCGGAGGCAGACGACGATGCCATTGACTATCCGGCTAGACTCAGTCAGCCCAGTGATATGACCATCCGATCCTTTGATCTCACGTCATAAACTTTTTTCCCTATAAATACGAGAGACAGTCAAATCTGGTACCATTTACGTACTGACCATGACGGAGTATATAATATGGGCGTTTCTCAGCTTGACCCCCGAGGTCTTCCTGCACGTTTATGCGGATAAGGTCGATATCATGGAGGTGGGAGACATCTGTGATGCGGGCCCTACACAGCCGTGCCCGGCTAACATTCGCCTGTCCCGGGAGGGCTGGACCAAATTCAAACGGGTGTTGTCTGGTGAACTGGACGGCGACCTCATCCACTTGTGTCATGATGTGTACATCCGACGCACTCCCTTCTTTGCTCAAGTGGCTCGGCTAGATGGGGGTACAGTGCATTTTACCCTTCACCCTGTTCTATGGTCTGCATTGGAAGATGCCGTGGCAGATGTGGATCAAGTGCTTACGGAGGAAGAGCGGTCATCAGACGAGTTGGACTGGTCATTTACCATGGACAATGTGCTGGCAGAAGCCAAAGAAGTAAATCAGGAAGAAACTCCGGCCCAAGATATACCCGTTATAAATAAACGATAGAGCCAGGGTCCATCATCATTTGTCACCATGAAGAGCTGGGAGAAGGTGTTGGATAACTTAAACTACAGTCCTGACAGTTGGGCGGCCTATAGTGCATTGTCGGCTCTCTATCGAGCGGCCAAACCCCAGGGGATACAACGTGCCCAAGTCCGAGATTGGTTAAGAAAACAAGACACCTATACATTACATCGATCTGTCCGTCGTCATTTTCTACGGAACCGGGTCATCGTGGGTGGTGTAGATGCCCAGTGGCAAGCGGATTTGGTCGACATGAGCGCCTTTGCCAAACACGAGGGGAATCAGTATATCTTGACGTGCATGATGACGATATCCTGTCGAAGTATGCGTGGGTGGTACCCATCCAGACGAAAACGGGGGCGAATCTCATAGCGGCGTTCAAGGACATCTTCAAGACTGGGCGCAAACCCATGTATTTGCAAACCGACGAAGGCACGGAATTCCTCAACAGACCGTTCCAACAGTTTCTGAAAGCCCAGAAGGTGTTTTTCTTCCATACGTACAACGAGACCAAGGCTTCCGTTGTGGAAAGGTTCAACAGGACATTCAAAGGCCGCATGTATAAATATTTCACCTATAAGAATACAAGACGGTACATCGATGTTCTCCCGAAACTTGTGAGTGGTTACAATCGAGCCTATCACCGGAGTATAGAGAGAGCCCCCATTACCGTGACCCAACGCAATGAAGCCCAAGTCCGGCGTGTCTAGTACCCCAGGCAATCGCAGTGAACACCGAAGGATGAAGGAGGTGTTCAAGGTCGGGGACCCTGTACGGATCAGTAAAGTCAAAGGTCAATTTGAGAAAAGTTACTTGCCCAACTGGAGCGATGAACATACCACTACACGGTGGAGCAGATTTTGAAAACGGAACGTCGACGTGGCAAACTGTTTTATTTCGTCAAATGGCAAGGCTGGCCCAGTTCCTTCAATTCCTGGGTCGCGGCCAATCAGGTAAAACGACTATAAAGCCAGACACCACTACTGTCATCCTTCATTCCACGTTCGACCATGGTGCTATGGACAAACAGCAGCTGCCTCTGAACACAGCGTCTCCCAAAACGCGCAAAGCGCAAGTGGGCTTTGTGGTGATATTGCTAACCTTGCTGAGTGTGTTGTACGGAGGTGTGTTTAACGATGTAGCCTATCTCAGCACTCTACTTAACCAACTTAGAACTCCAGGTGTGAGTGGCAGTCAAATCAGTCTACAGACCTTCTCTACACCAATCAACCCCATGATCAAAACGAGCCCAGTGATCACCACCACCACATCACGTGTACAAGCCACATCGAGCTCCACACCGAGTATACAGTCAACACCTACACCAAGTACATCCACTACGTCTGAAAACCCACCAGATTTCATCACTCACAGTGAACGCCCATCGACAACGACGACCGACGTTGTACCCACCACCACTCCAGTTCAATCGTACCAAATTTACAAGAGCGGGTTACCACGACAGTGGATACTCCTTCAACCATGGACCCTCGGTGGCAACATCCCTTCACTTGCGCCATCGCAGGACCGACGGGCTCCAGCAAAATGCACTTCGTTAGGAAGCTCCTTCAACACGCCGACAGCATGATCACCCCACCCATTGCCCGAGTCGTGTGGTGTTACGGAGAATGGCAGGCAGCGTATGCAGCAATGCCCCACATCACATTCGTGGAAGGCCTACCCAACCTGGCCGAAATGGAACCGGACACCTTGGTGGTTCTGGATGATCTCATGGCGGAGACGGATGCGCACATCACCCAACTCTTAACCAAAGGCAGCCATCATCGACGGCTCAGCATCATCTACATTGTGCAGAATCTGTTCAGTAAAAACAAAGAACATCGGAACATCAGCTTAAATGCCCACTACCTGGTGGTCTTCAAAAACCCGAGAGATACCACTCAACTGCTGCACCTGGCGAGACAGATGTATCCCGGCCGCACACCGTTTGCGTTGGAAGCCTTTAAAGATGCGACAACCCCTCAGCACGGGTATATGCTCTTCGACCTCACCTTCGACTACGGACCGGAATCTTTCCCGGAGAGACCCACCACGTGTACATGCAAAATAATGTAAACACACCCACAGTGGCTCCCCCAGCTGGGGTGTGTGTTTGATGATGGGGATAATAAAAGAATTAATACCACATCATGGTTGACTTTTGTCTCTGTTCAATATTCAGGAGGTAGGTAGATAAAAAGGGCAGAGTTGTGGGTTATAGCATTAGTTGTACATGATGTCTGCGCGAGTACGGAAGCACGCCCCGACGCTCCGTGTATTGAAGACGGTCCAACCCGAGTTGGTCCGAACCATTGTACGCGGTGCGGACCCTGACCTCGTACGCTGTCTGTGTGAGATCGGGTACAACCTGTTAAAAGGCAACGTACCACTGACTCCGGCTCAGAAGACCAAGTTGGCCAAGCATAAGACAGGTCTCCGAACCGGCCTAGTCCAGAAGCGAGTCTCTCAAACACAAAAGAAACAGGTGTTACAGAAAGGCGGCTTTCTCGGGGCCATCTTAGCACCGTTGGCCGCTTCCGTGTTGGGTCCAGTATTGGGTGGACTCTTCGGCTGACAATGAACCACACGATGACACGTAGCAAGTCACCGTGACGAACACGACGCCGGACACAACTGCCCAAGGCCTGGAACACCTATTAAAACCAACAGCAGCAGCAGGACAGCTCAGTCGCCATGTTTTACCTCACCCTACCCAGTAACACTTCGCTCGATGTGTTTCCTGACAACACCTTGGCCAAGTACGTGACCCAGTTACCGCAACCGTTGCATTTATCTGGACGATGGGAATGTGGACTCGTGGATATCCAGTACCCTTACTCGTGGTACAACGAAGGAAAAGACACCCGACTCACCCTCCCCGAAGGCCAATACGATACCCCCAAGGAGTTCATAGAGGGGCTGACAAGACTGTTGCATTATAAAGCTCTACGGGAGGTCATGAATACTTCAAAACACATAAAAACCTTTCCCTTCAAGAATCACGTGGACTTTGATTACAACGCACACACGCGAGTGTCGTACTGAGTCCTATCCTACAGCAAATGCTGGGTCTCGCTTACCCGACCTACACTGGTCCATCCGAGGACCATGGCCAGATCCCGATGGATATGAAGTCGGTTATGTACGGACTCTACGTCTACTCGGACGTGACTGGTCGACAACCACATCGTGGGCGATATCAACACACCTCTGTTACGGGTGGTCCCCATTAAAAAGAAGTATGGAGATCAAATCACCCACAGTTTCACCCACATGCTCTACCTACCCGTACGACAAACCGACAACAACACTATCACGGTGTATATAAGAGATGACACGGGTCGACCGGTCGCATTCGAATGAGGGAAAGTGGTGCTGACACTTCATTTTCGACAAGCACGTTCTCCCCACTTTGTATAATGAAAGTACCTTACGAGTGCCATGCACGCAGCTATATGGACTATTATGCCCAACAAGCCGGGGGTGGCCTTCCGGTCTTTAGCGGTGCACGCATGCAATGAGGACATGGGCTGGGGAACATACTCGTGAGCATCGTCAAAACGTTCTTAACCTTGGTGACGCGTGGGGTGAAAGCAATCGGTAAACGAGCGGTATGCAGTGCACTGCGAGTCACCGGTGATGTCTTGGGCAGTACGGCACCCATAGAAGCCTTGAAACGGTGGGCCAAAGAAGCGGGAGGTGTCTTGTTCGCCAAAGCACAACGCACCGTAGGGAATAAAAGACCTGCACCACCTCCACCACGCACCAGTCGACGACCGACCCAGCGACGAAGACCCAGGATATCTTTTCTTAAAACATGTCCTTAATCCACGCAGAGTCCTGCCCCTCCACAGTGAATTTGATTTGTGAACCGTCCCGCCTACACAGACCAGTGCCGAACAAGGATTATGGGTGGAGCATTTCCCGCTCTCCAGCATCAACGAAACAGGACCCATCGAGTTCACCATCAGTAATGCGGATACGGCCTAGCCCATACATACTTGTATGTGAAAGCCAAGATCGTCAATGGGGATGGCTCCAGAATCATCCAAGCTGCAACGGTGGGCCCGACGAATCTCTGGCTGCACTCTATGTTTCAACAGGTGGATATTTTTCTCAACGACAAATTTATCAGTGACTCGACCAACATGTACCCCTATCGAGCCTACATCGAGACGCTGTTGTCGTATGGACGAGAGGCTAATAAATCTCAGCTGATCGATCGACAGCCGCTTTATTCTACCAAGACACAGCCGAGCACATGGACACGGTGGACAATGTGGGATATAACAAACGGAAGGCTTTCACCGCGAACGGCGCCTCGGTGGATCTCATGGGTCGACTGCACACAGACATTTTCATGCAAGACTGGTACCTCTTGAACAAGATTCCCATCAAAATCCGACTGATACGGGCGCCTCCGACCTTTGCCTGGATGGCCACTGACGTAGAGGGGCATGCAGTCGACTATAAAATCGTCATCCAAGATGCAGTCCTGTATGTCCGAAAAGTGAAACCAAATCCAGCCGTTCAATTGGGACACCTCAAAGCCTTGGAAACAAAACCAGCCCAGTACCCTATCCGACGTGTGTAAATCAAAGTGTTCTCTGTGCCTGCTGGAACTATGAGCGCCAACAAAGAAAACCTGTTCCTGGGGGAACTACCCAAGCGATTGATCCTGGCCTGTGTGGAAAATACCAGTTTCAGCGGAGCCCACCCAGAGAATCCGTTTGACTTTAAACATTTTGACATCAATTTTGTGGCCCTGCATGTGGACGGACAACAGGCCCCAGCCATGGCCTTAACACCGAAATTTGGGCTCGTGAATTTCATTCGAGCCTACCAGAGCCTGTTTACAGCCACCGGTCAAATCAACCAGGACGAAGGGAATATGATCAGTCGGGAGGACTACGCGAACGGATACACGTTGTTCTGTTTCGATCTGACCCCCACTTTAGAGAACGACCATCAGCTGGCCCTCGCCAAGCAAGGCAATTTACGGTTGGAAATCCACTTTGCATGAGCCCTCCGGACCACCGTCAATGTGATCTGCTAAGCCGAGTTTGACAACATCATTCAAGTGGATAAGGCACGCAACGTCCTGTATGACTTTGCCACCTAACATGGATACAGACCAGATAACCACCGTGCTGGAGAATGACCCAGGGACACGTATGGTCTTTCAAGGGGTGTTCGCCCGAGATGTGTTCCTATTAGACAGTGTGTATCCCGATGGTTCGGCCCGGTGAACATTGGGCGGGCGTGTACTTGACAGAACAGCAGGGCGAATACTTTGACCCGTACGGCCTGCCACCCCTCCATCCCGATTTAACAGACTTCATGGATCAAGGCACAGAGACGTGGTGTTGGAACAGTCAAACGTTGCAAGCCTGACCAGTGGCGTGTGCGGACAATATTGCTTGTTTTACCTGTACCATCGATGGAAGAACAGATGAGCTAATTAGTACCCCCAAGGCCGATGACCCCGATTTAGTCGTATATGACTGGGCCGCTCATCATTTCAATGTACAAGCCCCGTTCTGGGCTTACGTTCTATCGATTTCAATGTACAAGCCCCCCTGTTCTGGGCTTAAGTTCTATCGATTCCAATGTACAAGCCCCCTGTTCTGGGCTTAAGTTCTATCGATTTCAATGTACAAGCCCCCTGTTCTGGGCTTCAGTTTTCACGTGGTTGTTCTCACGTTGTTGTTGTTAGTTATTGTTGAATAAAAAACGAAATGAAATCTCACCAAAAAAACCCTGTCTTGTGTGTTTCTATTTGAGCATAAAACAAGCGGCCATGAAGGCTATAAGAGACATGTGGGGATTCGGTCAAACTGGCCTTGAACACCGTTGAGAAAGTAGCCAATCAGTGGCCTAGGATGGGGCCAAATGTCACCAATCAATGTCCAAAAAACAATTTAAGAGCACTGCAGTAGAATAGAGAGCCAATGAAATCAGCCCACAGACCAAGTACATGTTTTGGTCTAGGTTAAGAGCAGGCATTCCAGCACAAAAATTTTGACGAGGAGTTGCGAGTTACAAGAGCAACAGGTGGAGTGAAAAAACTATAGAGGTTCCATGATGTGCGGGTAAAGACCAAGAAGACGGCGAGTGGAGACTCGTCCAACACTATAGATTATGTTTATTACTATAAGTTCCATGGTTTCATGTATTTTTTCGTGCCAATACGGTTCTGGGAAAACTGAGGGTTCCCCACTGCCCATTTATTAATGGCATAGTGCTGGCGATATTGTCG
>JAVTVY010046579.1:0-20118 GCA_036873755.1 Hanleya hanleyi
CTGTAACTTCCGCCAGGCTGTTAATTTGAAAGTGACACCCTGAGGACAAGGTACGAGCTGTTGCGTATCTAACTGCATACGCCATTACGAATATGAACGAGCAGCTCATCGTTGTAATAAGCACAGCTCACATAAATGTCGTCACCCACATGAAATTTCGCTTCATCACGCCCGTCGTCGCGAATAACTGCATCGATGGCGTAATCAAGGGTCTGCAGTTTTTGCCAGCTCTCTAAGTTCAGGGCAATATGCTTACCGGGTTTGTCGCCAAAGCCCGCCGCATTCAAATGCAATTCTGCGTCTTTCACACTCACTGTCAAATAAGGTGAGAGCTCCCAAATGTCCCTGTGGGCTGCCTGGTAAGCTTGCTGGATCAGATTATTAATCTCATGGACAGACAGAGGAAGTTCTACCTCTTGTTTCACAGGCACTTGCTGGGGTACAACTACTGACTCAGGTATAACTAACGGTGTTAGTCGGGGGCGTTTGGAGCGTGAAACGCGTTTGGCAGGTGTAGTACTCGCCTCTGGGGTAGTGTACGCACGTTTGCTAGCTGTAGTACGCTGTTCGGTAGTGGTATCCATCGCTAAGATATCTTCATCTTGTATAACGTCGGCTTCAAGTAGATCCGCTAGTTCGTCATTTCCCGTGATCTTCAACTCCGCCACGAAGGCTAGAAATGCATAGGGGCTAAGTAAGTGCAGTACACCATCGATGAGGGCTGTGTTTTGGGCTGAAGAAGTTTTCTCCGCCATGATTTCGTCGACACGCTGTTGGAGGAGTATGTTTCCATCCATAAGGATATAACATATTTCTTCTACACGCTGCATCTCATCAATAAGACGAACACGGTACTTTGCAAGCCTCTCTAAATATGATGATGACGCCATGACTATGGGCTCCAGGCTGGTGAGCAACTGCTACGGTGTAAAAGTATTATTACAAGCGGCTAGGCAGGCAGGAGGACTGGCTGGCGGGCTGGCTGGCTGATCAAGTCAGGTCAGGTAAGTCAGATCATGCGTGATGTGTGGGAGGTGGGTTGTACCCACCTCCCACATGGCGGCCATCTTGTACCCACCTCCCACATGGCGGCCATCTTGTACCCACCTCCCACATTCCCACATGGCGGCCATCTTGTACCCACCTCCCACATGGCGGCCATCTTGTACCCACCTCCCACATGGCGGCCACTCCCACATGGCGGCCATCTTGTACCCACCTCCCACATGGCGGCCATCTTGTCCCCACCTCCCACATGGCGGCCATCTTGTACCCACCTCCCACATGGCGGCCATCTTGTACCCACCTCCCACATGGCGGCCATCTTGTACCCACCTCCCACATCTTCCCCTGGCGGCCATCTTATACCCACCTCCCACACATCACGCATGCGCACACCGCCCCAATACCGCCCCATTTTTTTTTCTGCGCACACTTATGACGTCACACAAGGTTCTGCGCATGCGCAGTGAGGCGCTACTTCGCCAATTTAGCCTTTGTATACTACTGTCCAGCCAATCATCATAATACCGCAATAATTGAATACCGATTCACATATGATTTCGCCTGCAAATTAGCACAGAAACTTTTCTAATCCCCGCGTCAAGAAAGTGGTATGGTCCAATTTTCGCCATGCTACATATAAAGGTCAAAGGTCATGGGCAAATCCATTCTTTCAATAATGGTGGTCAAGTCAAATTGTCAGAGACAACTATTTGCAGCCTTGCGATAACCAAATATGTTAAACTTATGTACATGTATCTGTCTTGAGTCTGAAAGTGAGCCAGCCGCCTTCACACAATATTTTACAAAATTGCGCGCCTTGTCCAGTCCAAATTCTCTGATAAATAATTCAAGTTTCTTTTACCCCTCAGCCCGATTGGGCTAAGGGGTATTGTTGTCACCCCATCTGTCCGTCTGCCCGTCCTCTTTTCCCGGACTCCCATATCTTGAGAACGACTGAAGGCAGGTTGACGAAACTTCTGTCCAGTATAGAATGAAATATGTAGATGTGCCTTTCATATGTTTCGTTGGTCATATCCTCGTCTGTCTGTCCACTTTTTTGTCCATCTGTATCATGGTTTAATTATTATGTATTATGCGCCTTCTTGTGGTAAGTTTCTAAAATCAAGTGGTGGTCAAATCATTTACATAATAATTTCCCTGAATTCAGAAATGTTTTCTTTCAATTTTACTTCCAAAATATTCATGGAATGTTGCGAGCATTCTACCTGATCTCATAAATCTACATATTACATGCACCAAAACAAGTTTTCTGCAGGTGGACAGGGGCGATAACCACGTAGAGAATTGAGTTGCATGATATACATGTAGTGCAAGTTTAAATCTACAATTCAAATCTCCACAACTGTTGCTGCTTGTGAATTACCATTTACCAATTACTCAGTTGACTTTAATTATGCTTCAGTTGTAATTTGTGAAATTTCCACGTCTCGGGAACATTTGAAAATATAGTTTGGTATCCATTTGGGCCACTATCAGCAGTGAACCTTACAGATCTACATTTATAGTATACAAAGGCTTTGTTTTTGAATGATACACTGAATAAAGCCAATGTTTGCTTGCTATATCTTCTGAATAAATGTATGAAACTTCAAGATGAATTACATGTAGATGTGCATGGAATGAATCTATCCAACTTGATAACGAAAGTAATTTGTATTACATGCACAACAATAAATTGTATTACATCAACAACAAAATATGTCCTCGCCCCCGATAAATGATAGTTATTCTATAAAGATGATGAACAATACAGCATTCTCTTTGGGATTTGCACAAAAGCCCCAGCGAGCGGAAAACTATGCACAAAAGACCCAATGGGCAAAAGCCCTATCCAACATTCAGTTTCAGGCCAGGGCAATAAGATCACAACTTCACCAATTTACCAATGTATATCCCGTACATGGTAGAGGGTATACTGTGTGTCTGTGCATCCTGGAGTCCTACTGGACATTTAATTTTAGTCCGAATATTGCAAAATTTCGCATCAAATCTTGTAGAAAAAGTTGAAATTCCCACAACAAAATTAAAATGTAAAATTTTTCAATGGAATATTGAAGTTCAAGATCCAAGTCTAAGTGGTTTTGAATTAGCGTAGCTGAAACGTTTCAATATATAAATGGAATATCATTTTCAAGTCAGGAATTGATACATCGATTCCATTAAAAATTACCAAGCAATTGTACCATGACGGTTCTCTCTAATCACTGGTAATTTTTTGTTGTTGTGTATTAAATGTCGCACTGTGACTGGATTATTTTTTTGTTGACGTTCACGATGTGATATGACGTATGAGCTGAAAATATATGGTAACTTAGACCTTGGCCAATGACGAACATAAAACTGAACATGTTAAATTATCTGTTTGTTGCTTTATTTTCACAATTCAAATAGATAGCGTATTACGGGTTCCATTGATGGTCATATGGAAATTCGTTAAAATACATTCCTTTTGGCGGTTGCAAAATTACAAATAAACTCAATGGAAATCTATCAGCCCATGACAAAAACATAAAAATACTCAATTTAGGTGAAAAAAATACTGAACTTCCAGTATCCGATGGCAAAAATTTGGACTTCTCTGAAACTCTGCATACGGGAATTGTCTGCAAAATATCTGGAGAACTACTGGATGGAATTTCACCAAAACTGGATGGAAGCTTTATTGTAATTCATGGCCTCCTCATCTGATGAGGCATTCGTCCATGTCCGGTGTCCATCTGTCTGTCCATCTTCTTGTACATGTATATACACACCTTGTCTGCAAAATACTGGAGAACTACTGGACAGAATTTTACCGAACTTGGCTAGAAGCTTCATTGGAAAGACCTCATCTGATTAAGTTTTGGTATGCGTACATGCCTTCGTCCATGTCCAGTGTCCAACTAGCAGACTGATTTCCTCTTATTGACCAATCCCGAGCCAGCTCATGCTTATATCCCAATACCTCTTTGAGCAACTTTTGCACACGGCCACCTACGACGTATTACTTCAGTAATACCTACACACAAGTTCTATCGTGTTAAAGGGAATTGTAATCCTCCCTGATTAGTTACGATTCTGTGAACGAGAGCCAATCACAGCTGTTAGATCTTGGCAAGTGCCAATCTTCTTCTGTGCAAGAAAGGTATGAGATTGCTATCTGCCCCCATTCTTCCCCTCTTTAACAGATTCCTTTATCGGTAAAACATGTAAATAGAGGGAATCAAAATCCGCCTTTCAGCATACCATGTAGTGGCACTGTACATTAAATCAACCAAACGGTGAGGATTCCGGTCCAATTAACAAGAACCGCGAATGCCTACACGTCGGTACATGCAGACAACATGATTCGAAGAGGGAACATGAAACGACGTCATCTGACAGGAACTGTAACCCCACCTTCTGATTCATTTGTAGCATAAGGCAAATTGAAGCGATATGCAAGAGGTGGGAACAATTGACGAGGGCTGGCGACTAAACAGCACCCATACGACTCCACAGGAAAGTTTTCATCGGCACCTCATATTCAGACCCGATGGTACGGTGAATTGTTGGACGTGGCCTTAGTATCTCAGCCGCGCTTTTATCACAGCTGTTCATGTTAAGACTGAAGAAATGATATTTGGTATGGCGTAAAGCCCGCCACTGAGCATATATACATATGAAATTATTGTTGACAGAGGAAGAATAAATAAATAAATTTATTCTTTCTCTCTCAAAATCGGCGCGTTGAGCCGGGGTCGTGGATTCGAATCCCGCTGACGTATAATTTATTCAATTTCACATGTGAAGACTGGAGTATCTACACGGCACCAGCTTAAGTCGGATTAGATACACGCTTAAAACTAAGTGTCGAAACCTACTCGTAAAGTGTTGCAATAACCCTTTAAGTGTGTCCCCAGGGACAGCACTTTAAAGTGCAGTCCCTGTGGACACACTTAAAGTGTTATTTCAACACTTTACAACACTTTAGTTCTAAGCGTGTACGTTAGCTCGGGAGCTCTGATGACAGATCAGCTCAACGAAATAACCCATCTGATGTTAATGGATGAGCATCGAGGACGCCTGATGGAGTAAACGCCTCAACATCTGGTAAATGCAAAAATACCCAGAAAAACTAACCCGTAATGCTCGACGTCGTACGCCTTAAATTTCCCACCAAGATAATAAACCTACACATATTTGTGGAATGACATGTGTATTGGGCAAAAAGACCATACATTGAAAGCAATTTGTTGGGGATTTTTGCCTGAATGAGTTAACTTTCTCAAAAACTCTTAAATGAGAAATCCTAGTTTTGTCCTCCAAATCAATAATCCAAGCACCTGACAAGTCTCTTTACACCAATAGATTTGAAAACTCCTTCACTGTTCTTAGCAATTTTAAACTCCGGTTGTTTGTAAATTCACATAAATGTTTATTTTCCTCATTCAAAAAAGTAAAAATATATGAGTCCCAACATGTTTCTCAAATATTCTATCATTTCTCAATATTTTTAAGAAATAATTTCTTCTGGGACACCCATTTGTGACTTAAGACTTTTCTTGAATAAGAAAAATTAACATTTATGCAAATTTACAAAAAAAACAGGCAGCGTTTATTGTGCTATGGAGGACAAAATTTTAATTTCTCATTTAGAATATTTAGGCAATTTAAACTCATTCAAGCAAAAATCAGTGCACGAGTGATTCTCGAATATTGCACTAGCACGACAAAGTAAACGATGAAAACAAATGTTCAGTGAGTTAAATGTATATATTAAAGACAATACAGAAGTTGTCACCATGAGTGTATAGATTTTTCCAACTGAGAACAGCTGTGAATGACCATTGTACTGCGGAAGAAACATATCAACCCATACATATGACTGTAACCTATACCTCAATGCTCGTTCCTTCACATAATGCTATATGGAAGATCTTCTCGTCTTGGATAATCTCTATATAATCTCTATATAAGTTGCACAGGATATTATAAGTTATACCATGCTTCTGCGTGGGTATACAGGCTGGTATTTCGTCGAGAAGATAAATATTTTCACGAGCCCACAGGGCGAGCGAGTGAAAATATTTATCTTTGAGACGAAATACTAGCCTGTATCCCCAAGCAAAAACATGGTATAACGAATGAATCACATTGAAGAGCTATTTTCCTGGTTGATTTAACATATACCACCAACCGAAAAGAAAAAAAACAAGAATGTAAATCAACGTTGAACAACGTAAAACATTGTGAGTCGGACAGGCAGCGTTGATTCCTTTTCGATCTGTTCCGCGATGAATAATGAACTAGATGAAATACTTATCTGACATTCTGACGTTCCTGTTTATGTGGCATATACAGCTTTCGATGATAATTTATTTCTTATCTTTATCCGCAAATACGCAAATCGCCTCACACAACTTGTCCCAGTGGCGGAACTCACCCAAGGTTACAAACTCGAGCAGACAAATTCGCCGGAAACTGCCTTTGCCTGCAGGTGTTGCACGCGCGCCCTTGACTGCGTTGGTATATGGGCACGCGCGTGCTTGACAGCATTGGTATACGAGAAATCTGAATTGGTATACTAACGGAGACTTGCAATACGGTCTGATGCACTAGAGTAATTGACAAATCAAAACCCTACAATTTACTCTGAAATGTGATAAAACGGTTCTTCATTGGGCCCGAAGAAAATCAATAGTAGTCCAGATATCGGCCGTTCGAATGTTCTGGGTTTTACATATCCATACGAAGTAGGCTCTCATTTGCAAATTGTCCGGTACTGAGTGATTGAGTCAGTCAGTCAGTCAGCCCAATCTGAATCCTTTCGTCAGCAAAATAAGGAGAACCGTTGACATTAGAACCTTGATTTTTGGCATGAATGTGCATTAGGGGACTGTTACCAGCAAGTTCTGAGCTGACTTACTTTTAATGAAAATTTCTGGTGATTTTTTTATGAAAATCACTGGTGATTCTGACTCGGGCTGTGTCCATCTTAATATAGCCCAATTCGGAAAGCGTTTTATCTCCCTTGTTCCACCAGGGGCGTATTGTCGCAGAGAACTTCCGGTAGGTATCAAAGGCCCTCACAATTATCTTTATAATGTACACGTATACAAGATCAATTTGTTCATGCAGGAAATACAAACAAAATAGTTTTTTCAAACGAATATTCTTGAATACTTAATCAATATATTGGTGAAAGTGAAACCGAGGCGACTACTTCCCGGAAGCAGCTTTTCATACCTCTAACCTTAAAGAGCGGCAGTTATTCAGGGAAGATCAGACACTTTACGGAAAGGGCTATAGGCAGGATTTCAGCTTGGGGGCGGGGGGATTTCCAAGAGTTCAGTGCGCGTCGGAGTCCTAATGCTTGCCCTACTTCGTAGGTCCTGTGACGTTAGTCACACTGCCATGTAAAGATACATGTACATAAACAAAGAAGAGTTGAATTTTTTTGATACTGTCAAAACTGTTTTAAATTTAATGAGCATGGTGCAAACAAACCAAGGCAACTGAAGTAGTGATTTTTCAAAATTACTAGACTAGGTGTTCAATTTCTGACATTGAATTTAACTGATCTGTGTAGTATTCTTAAACAAGTGTTCCACATTATGATGACTATAAATCCAAAATAAGCTTGCTGATTTCACCGCATGTTTTAGACCTCGACCTATTCAGCATGTACGTCCAGCCAATCATCATAATACCGCAATAATTGAACATCGATTCACATATGATTTCGCCTGCAAATTAGCACAGAAACTTTTCTAATCCCCGCGTCAAGAAAGTGGTATGGTCCAATTTTCGCCATGCTACATATAAAGGTCAAAGGTCATGAGCAAATCCATTCTTTTAATAATAGTGGTCAAGTCAAATTGTCAGAGACAACTATTTGCAGCCTTGCGATAACCAAATATGTTAAACTTATGTACATGTATCTGTCTTGAGTCTGAAAGTGAGCCAGCCGCCTTTACACAATATTTTACAAAATTGTGCGCCTTGTCCAGTCCAAATTCTCTGATAAATAATTCAAGTTTCTTTTACCCCTCAGCCCGATTGGGCTAAGGGGTATTGGTGTCACCCCATCTGTCCGTCTGTCCGTCCTCTTTTCCCGGACTCCCATATCTTGAGAACGACTGAAGGCAGGTTGACGAAACTTCTGTCCAGTATAGAATGAAATATGTAGATGTGCCTTTCATATGTTTCGTTGGTCATATCCTCGTCTGTCTGTCCACTTTTCTGTCCATCTGTATCATGGTTTAATTATTATGTATTATGCGCCTTCTTGTGGTAAGTTTCTAAAATCAAGTGGTGGTCAAATCATTTACATAATAATTTCCCTGAATTCAGAAATGTTTTCTTTCAATTTTACTTCCAAAATATTCATGGAATGTTGCGAGCATTCTACCTGATCTCATAAATCTACATATTACATGCACCAAAACAAGTTTTCTGCAGGTGGACAGGGGCGATAACCACGTAGAGAATTGAGTTGCATGATATACATGTAGTGCAAGTTTAAATCTACAATTCAAATCTCCACAACTGTTGCTGCTTGTGAATTACCATTTACCAATTACTCAGTTGACTTTAATTATGCTTCAGTTGTAATTTGTGAAATTTCCACGTCTCGGGAACATTTGAAAATATAGTTTGGTATCCATTTGGGCCACTATCAGCAGTGAACCTTACAGATCTACATTTATAGTATACAAAGGCTTTGTTTTTGAATGATACACTGAATAAAGCCAATGTTTGCTTGCTATATCTTCTGAATAAATGTATGAAACTTCAAGATGAATTACATGTAGATGTGCATGGAATGAATCTATCCAACTTGATAACGAAAGTAATTTGTATTACATGCACAACAATAAATTGTATTACATCAACAACAAAATATGTCCTCGCCCCCGATAAATGATAGTTATTCTATAAAGATGATGAACAATACAGCATTCTCTTTGGGATTTGCACAAAAGCCCCAGCGAGCGGAAAACTATGCACAAAAGACCCAATGGGCAAAAGCCCTATCCAACATTCAGTTTCAGGCCAGGGCAATAAGATCACAGCTTCACCAATTTACCAATGTATATCCCGTACATGGTAGAGGGTATACTGTGTGTCTGTGCATCCTGGAGTCCTACTGGACATTTAATTTTAGTCCGAATATTGCAAAATTTCGCATCAAATCTTGTAGAAAAAGTTGAAATTCCCACACCAAAATTAAAATGTAAAATTTTTCAATAGAATATTGAAGTTCAAGATCCAAGTCTAAGTGGTTTTGAATTAGCGTAGCTGAAACGTTTCAATATATAAATGGAATATCATTTTCAAGTCAGGAATTGATACATCGATTCCATTAAAAATTACCAAGCAATTGTACCATGACGGTTCTCTCTAATCACTGGTAATTTTCTGTTGTTGTGTATTAAATGTCGCACTGTGACTGGATTATTTTTTTGTTGACGTTCACAATGACGTATGAGCTGAAAATATATGGTAACTTAGACCTTGGCCAATGACGAACATAAAACTGAACATGTTAAATTATCTGTTTGTTGCTTTATTTTCACAATTCAAATAGATAGCGTATTACGGGTTCCATTGATGGTCATATGGAAATTCGTTAAAATACATTCCTTTTGGCGGTTGCAAAATTACAAATAAACTCAATGGAAATCTATCAGCCCATGACAAAAACATAAAAATACTCAATTTAGGTGAAAAAAATACTGAACTTCCAGTATCCGATGGCAAAAATTTGGACTTTTCTGAAACTCTGTATACGGGAATTGTCTGCAAATATCTGGAGAACTACTGGATGGAATTTCACCAAAACTGGATGGAAGCTTTATTGTAATTCATGGCCTCCTCATCTGATGAGGCATTCGTCCATGTCCGGTGTCCATCTGTCTGTCCATCTACTTGTACATGTATATACACACCTTGTCTGCAAAATACTGGAGAACTACTGGACAGAATTTTACCGAACTTGGCTAGAAGCTTCATTGGAAAGACCTCATCTGATTAAGTTTTGGTATGCGTATATGCCTTCGTCCATGTCCAGTGTCCAACTAGCAGACTGATTTCCTCTTATTGACCAATCCCGAGCCAGCTCATGCTTATATCCCAATTCCTCTTTGAGCAACTTTTGCACACGGCCACCTACGACGTATTACTTCAGTAATACCTACACACAAGTTCTATCGTGTTAAAGGGAATTGTAGTCCTCCCTGATTAGTTACGATTCTGTGAACGAGAGCCAATCACAGCTGTTAGATCTTGGCAAGTGCCAATCTTCTTCTGTGCAAGAAAGGTATGAGATTGCTATCTGCCCCCATTCTTCCCCTCTTTAACAGATTCCTTTATCGGTAAAACATGTAAATAGAGGGAATCAAAATCCGCCTTTCAGCATACCATGTAGTGGCACTGTACATTAAATCAACCAAACGGTGAGGATTCCGGTCCAATTAACAAGAACCGCGAATGCCTACACGTCGGTACATGCAGACAACATGATTCGAAGAGGGAACATGAAACGACGTCATCTGACAGGAACTGTAACCCCACCTTCTGATTCATTTGTAGCATAAGGCAAATTGAAGCGATATGCAAGAGGTGGGAACAATTGACGAGGGCTGGCGACTAAACAGCACCCATACGACTCCACAGGAAAGTTTTCATCGGCACCTCATATTCAGACCCGATGGTACGGTGAATTGTTGGACGTGGCCTTAGTATCTCAGCCGCGCTTTTATCACAGCTGTTCATGTTAAGACTGAAGAAATGATATTTGGTATGGCGTAAAGCCCGCCACTGAGCATATATACATATGAAATTATTGTTGACAGAGGAAGAATAAATAAATAAATTTATTCTTTCTCTCTCAAAATCGGCGCGTTGAGCCGGGGTCGTGGATTCGAATCCCGCTGACGTATAATTTATTCAATTTCACATGTGAAGAATGGAGTATCTACACGGCACCAGCTTAAGTCGGATTACGTTAGCTCGGGAGCTCTGATGACAGATCAGCTCAACGAAATAACCCATCTGATGTTAATGGATGAGCATCGAGGACGCCTGATGGAGTAAACGCCTCAACATCTGGTAAATGCAAAAATACCCAGAAAAACTAACCCGTAATGCTCGACGTCGTACGCCTTAAATTTCCCACCAAGATAATAAACCTACACATATTTGTGGAATGACATGTGTATTGGGCAAAAAGACCATACATTGAAAGCAATTTGTTGGGGATTTTTGCCTGAATGAGTTAACTTTCTCAAAAACTCTTAAATGAGAAATCCTAGTTTTGTCCTCCAAATCAATAATCCAAGCACCTGACAAGTCTCTTTACACCAATAGATTTGAAAACTCCTTCACTGTTCTTAGCAATTTTAAACTCCGGTTGTTTGTAAATTCACATAAATGTTTATTTTCCTCATTCAAAAAAGTAAAAATATATGAGTCCCAACATGTTTCTCAAATATTCTATCATTTCTCAATATTTTTAAGAAATAATTTCTTCTGGGACACCCATTTGTGACTTAAGACTTTTCTTGAATAAGAAAAATTAACATTTATGCAAATTTACAAAAAAAAACAGGCAGCGTTTATTGTGCTATGGAGGACAACATTTTAATTTCTCATTTAGAATATTTAGGCAATTTAAACTCATTCAAGCAAAAATCAGTGCACGAGTGATTCTCGAATATTGCACTAGCACGACAAAGTAAACGATGAAAACAAATGTTCAGTGAGTTAAATGTATATATTAAAGACAATACAGAAGTTGTCACCATGAGTGTATAGATTTTTCCAACTGAGAACAGCTGTGAATGACCATTGTACTGCGGAAGAAACATATCAACCCATACATATGACTGTAACCTATACCTCAATGCTCGTTCCTTCACATAATGCTATATGGAAGATCTTCTCGTCTTGGATAATCTCTAATAAGCGAAGTTGCCCAGGATATTATAAGTTATACCATGCTTCTGCGTGGGTATACAGGCTGGTATTTCGTCGAGAAGATAAATATTTTCACGAGCCCACAGGGCGAGCGAGTGAAAATATTTATCTTTGAGACGAAATACTAGCCTGTATCCCCAAGCAAAAACATGGTATAACGAATGAATCACATTGAAGAGCTATTTTCCTGGTTGATTTAACATATACCACCAACCGAAAAGAAAAAAAAACAAGAATGTAAATCAACGTTGAACAACGTAAAACATTGTGAGTCGGACAGGCAGCGTTGATTCCTTTTCGATCTGTTCCGCGATGAATAATGAACTGGATGAAATACTTATCTGACATTCTGACGTTCCTGTTTATGTGGCATATACAGCTTTCGATGATAATTTATTTCTTATCTTTATCCGCAAATACGCAAATCGCCTCACACAACTTGTCCCAGTGGCGGAACTCACCCAAGGTTACAAACTCGAGCAGACAAATTCGCCGGAAACTGCCTTTGCCTGCAGGTGTTGCACGCGCGCCCTTGACTGCGTTGGTATATGGGCACGCGCGTGCTTGACAGCATTGGTATACGAGAAATCTGAATTGGTATACTAACGGAGACTTGCAATACGGTCTGATGCACTAGAGTAATTGACAAATCAAAACCCTACAATTTACTCTGAAATGTGATAAATACGGTTCTTCATTGGGCCCGAAGAAAATCAATAGTAGTCCAGATATCGGCCGTTCGAATGTTCTGGGTTTTACATATCCATAATGTCACAATAAAAGCGTGAGTAAAAGGGTGACTGAAATTAATTATGTTCTAGAAAACGGCTTGGAATTTCCACTAGAATAAAACACGCTTGTCCGTGAATTTTGTTGACAGCTTCCCTCTTGCAAGGAACAATTTTTGTTTTAATTCTCTTTGGTGGAGGTTGCCTCACGTGATCGGGACTTTTACTTATTCAGTTTTCTGATGCCACTATCCCAGACGCACAAGTGTCACGTGACTGATTCGCTAACCCTATACCGGATATGACATTTCCTCTCGAAGTAATGAACATGATCTGAATAACCTGGAGGTCGTACGTAATAGTTAGATTATATTAAGTGTTTTCTTCGTGGTTAAGAGTGGGCGGAGCGAGAGCAGCGAGTTCTAAGTAACTGTTCTAAGTAACTGACTTAGAACATTTTTCATTGGCTGATAATTCGACGCACGTGATCTGTCGCGATTTGGCGGAATCTTCAGATTTCAGTCAGTCTGGAGAGTGTCATCGGCGGGAAAAGCCGCAAACTGAAGGCCCAGGCAGGATGGATTATTACCCGCTGGACACCTTTTCTGACATCGATTCCATCTACAGGGGATGAAAACTGTGCGCCAGGGGCAGCCGGTGCCTTGATCTACGACATGAATACCCCATGAAATCGACGCTTAGGCGGGAAATTGCTACAGACCCAGCTTCAATCCTGACTCTACAGATCCCCGAAAGTGTGAAAATTGTTGTCATCGTAAAAGGCGAAACAAAATTTCCCTCGACATGTGAATCTCGAAAATGTCTCTAAACTGACAGAATTTGTTTCATTTAACTTTTAATCTGGCGATGTGATTTTGTAGGAGGAATACACTTCCGGGATTTATTTGAATTATTTGAAATGATAGCTTAGGACGGAGCATGCAGGACTCCGCGTATTATCTTTACTTCTAGAAGCTGGGCTACAATATTGTTATCAGCATTGTATCCCATGGTAAGGTTATTGAAACGGTCAAAATTCCTGCAGGATTTCCGTATCTTCGACTTTCCTGGTTACGCCTACATTCGTCTTTAATTTGGTGTAAAGCATTCGCCGTAAAATCATAGGTCTTGTTTTCATACATATTCTGAGAACCCGAGGCTCTTGGGAGCCCGGATGAAAGCCATGGTGTTCCAGATGCGTGCCATGAACTAAACACAACCATTGAAACCGGATGTCAAATGTAATAAAATACCAGACAATGACATTCAATGTGTGGACAAAGGAAACTAAACCAGGATTAAATTTGCAAGCATACTTTATTCATATGCATATCTATCACAGACAATTGAACCACATCGAAACTTGTGTGAGGCCAATGTCAATTTTAATATGTCGAACAAATACAGAAGTAAACAGAAGAGGTGAATAAAACGCGCAAATTATTGCTTAGTTTAAGTCGTCGTCGTCATTACTGATTCGTCCTCATCTTTTGTAAACCGTCTTGGATCAACAGTATCTGTAGGATTAAGAAGAAAGAAATCAAATTATAATAGGTATAGATATATTCAGTAAATCCATATTATTTTTTCATTATCTCAGCCCCACCCTATGTACATGTGTACGTGTTGAGGGCTAATAGTCTAGGTCCTTCTGTCTACATCGAGTATGAGAAAGCCACTCCATGCCCATTTGTATGTGTGCACATGCATGCGGTGTTATAGGGAAACAGGCCTTGGTCAGTCCCTTTAATGTCGCTTTGTGCAAACAAAAACAGAATCAATTAAAGTGATCGTAAACCCTCAAGTAAAGTTTCCATCAAATGAAAGACCTTTGCAAACAGTTTAAAAAAATATTTATTGTAATTTTTTATGACGGTGGAACTCTCCGTTTATGAAATGGCAAATAAATAAGACAGGAAAAGGAATAACATGTAAATGTGCTTCATTATGCATGTTATAGTCTCCGCCAACAATATGTTGGGGTGTAGACATCTGGGAGATGGTAACTCATAAGTGGCAAGTCAATTTGAATCTTGCTTTTAATTTCCCCGATTTTGGTGAAACATGCACATTGGAACAGCGAGTCTGTGTTGAAATTCAAAGTATACACACCTTAAGCTTGAATCAAACATTGGAAAGTGCATACACAGTTTGAAATATATGTATTAAGGCAGTGTGACGTCACTGGAACTAAATATGATTGCAACAGACCACAATAGAAAACCATGCTTTATTTGCAGTGTACTCTATGTAATAAAATAGAAAAAAATTACAATAAATATTTTCCAACACTGTTCGCAATGGTCTTTCATTTGATAAGGGTTTACGATCACTTTAACAGAATAATTTTACTGAGTTTCACTAGAAAAGTGTGTTATTTCTCAATCACAGGGCTCGGGAAAATATTCCCACAGCTGAGAGAGGTATGTCTAATACTGGAATGTTTAATGTCCAATACCGGAATATCTAATGTCTAATACCGGAATGTCTAATGTCTAATACTGGAATGTCTAATGTCTAATACTGGAATGTCTAATGTCTAATACTGGAATGTCTAATGTCTAATGGCTGAAATGTCTAATTTATTTCCTGTGCTTTCATATGATATTTACTATGAAGAGAATCCCTGTACATCTCTCCAACCCCTCGCGACTCTTGTCCCAGACTTCTGTCCCAACTTATGTCTCAACGGAATCAAATAAATTCATTATTCTATCGTCTCATAGGACACTCTGTTAAATTGAACGCCCGTTCCTCATCCATCCCGGCGGGTGCGAGGCTTTTCAATTTTACGGGTTTAACAGCGATTTCAAAGAACAGTGAATATCCTACAGCCATTGAAACGTTCGTGAAACTTGTCTAGACTGGTCAGCGTGGTGGTTTCTTGACCTTACGTTATTTAAAAGTTAGAGGTCTACTGACAGATAAGGGATATGTAAGTATTAGTCGAGCCATATTTAGGTCCTGCACTGCGAATGGACCTTCCAGAAACACTATGATTGGCTGGATTTTCATTAATTTTCTCAATAGACCAATGAAAATGCTGGATTTTATTTTGAAAATTTAAGCTGACCATTCAAAAGATACCAAACTGAAAGACATCCCTTCTTCTGTTTCATTCTCGCTGGGACAACAGTACGGAGACGAGACGATCAGATAACAGCATGATACGATATTAATGAAGAGGTCGTATAACGAACCCTCGTACAATCGTATTGTACTATCTGGCCATCTTACCGAGAGTCATATATGCACTGAAAATAGCTCTTATAATGATAGTGGTACCGCGCATGCGTAATCCGTTTAACAGCATTCCACATGTTCCCGATCGCGAATGGAGACATTATGTCTTCGGTACCACTTCCGGTAATGGCGTACTGGTGATCAGACGTGTGGATCAACTCCTCCTGAAAAAATCTATGTTAAATCCTGATTTCTACTGACCATCCGTGAAAAATAATTGTTTATTAGTACAATTAGGATCATCGGGAACATTTATCTGGAGTTTTTATCCTGTTATCAAAGGAACTAAACGAAAATACAGGAAAGACTCTGCTGAAAAATCTGCTGACAATCCTGCATTCAAAATGGCCTCAGAAGGGTCGAGTTCTGAAGTGGACATGGACGTATCCCCAGAGACAATTGCTCTTGCGGACAGCTACAAAGTCACTGACCTGTCGGACATCAGTAAGTGTTTTGTAAAATTACACGTCACTTTTGCCACCGAATTGAAAACTTTGACATCCAAGGTGAAAACGATTCAAAGCAAGGTCAATGATATTGAAAAATCAGTGGAAAACGTCGATCTGGGCCTCGAAGAAATTCACGAGCACACCATCCCTGAATTACGAAAACAACTAGAGTCTGAAAAAACGAAAGACTGAAATTGGACTTATGGGGGCGAAAATGGAACTTGATAGTGAAGGGAATTCCCGGGTCGAGCCAAGAAAAACCTAGAGTAACAGACGGGGTAGTTCGAGCCGCTTTCATTGATCGCCTGAAATTGCCTACAGATCAAGTAGATAGCTTCCTATTTCAGTCTGTTCATAGATTGTCGGGGGGTCCAGTGGATAAGAAGAATATTCATGTGAGATTTCTTCGCTTGGAAGATCGAGATTTAGTTCTTGAAACGGCCCGCAAACTCCCCAGGGGTAACGGTTTCAGTGCTGTGCCATGTCTTCCCCCACCCCTTGCCCAACGCCGGTATGAATTATCGAGACGGCTACAGAGTCTACCAAAGGAGGATCAAGCAAAGCAAAAGATGGTCTATTTGAAGGAAGCCCCCTTTATAAGCCTCGTCCCAAGATAATCGGTTTCACGTGTCCTTGGCTATATGTCGATATCCAGATAGACTTTTCGTGCTGTTTTGCAAAGTAAATGTACCTGCATTTGTCATTAGACTTGCTCTAACTATTAGGGCGAAATTGCTCTCCTCTGTCATCATGACAAAATTTGAACCCCACCAGCATGATATATATCCACTGTATTGAGTATGTGAACAACGGTCAGACGTAACATACTGACTTCATGAACTATTTTCTACAGTATAAAACCCCTGATTGATACAGATACAGACTCGGAGCAAGTCTGTGTGAATGACAGTAGTTGTGTGACGATCTGAGATTTACCACTCAGCGGCAGTTATGTCACATACAAAACGAAAACAAAACAAACTATGCTGAGCTTTGATCAAGCTGTGTAACACTGTGTGTACGAAATTTGTTATTTACCTAAAGTAAGCGTTAGTAAATTTGGTGTCGCATTAGACACGAACCTATTTTTTGGTGTCGCATTAGACACGAACCTATTGGAGTTTGCATTACAGATGGACTTCTTATTTATTGATGTGAGCAAGTAGCTCACATGTTGCTGAATTTGTCCAGCCGCTTTGGGTCTTGCATAATCAATTAATCCCAGAGATTAGCTATTTGCATGAAGCTTCCTTTCAAGTAATTGTCTCGCGCTGTCGGTTACGTAATAATTTCGTGAATGAGTCTAAATGCACTAAGTTAAATGATATTGTAAAATTATCTCATATTGCTACGGATAACGAGTACCGATTATGTCACAATATATGACGATCTATTATTGATAGTACTTTTTGTTTTTGCTCATTTTTCCTTGTTCTTTTTTTATGACTTTTGGTAAATATTTGTGAGATGGGAAAGTATATCTGGTATATATTGGGGGAGGGATCCACATTTGTATTCCATTCATGAACTCTCCTTCTAAATTTAGGAAAGTTATTTGTATGTATTATGTAGTTGTGTTATGTACTTTGTTTTCCGTTTTCCGTTCCGCGTGCACATCTTCTGACCGCATACTAAACTGTATCAAATGTACTATATACTATTATACTTGCAGCATTTTGATAATCCCTTCTTTAACCCAGACCTCAAATGTATGCTGATGTAGAAAGTACCAACGATCTTCAGAATCTGCCTTTTTTCGCTGAGAATGCCTTTGAGACCACCACCCCTAACACTCAAGATAAAAGGGATACTTTTCTAGAGGGGTTCGAAAACATGTGCTTCAACCCATTAGATTTGAATGATGCAGACAATCATACATACATCACAGACGACACCTCGTATGAAGCATCACATTGGAAAGAGATTAGCAATCAACAGTCTAATTATTATATTGAAGACACATTTAACTCCAATATAAAACAAAACAATATAACTGATAATCAAGCCATATCGTTCATCCATTTTAATGCTAGAAGCCTCAAAAAACATTTTACCGAAATAGTGGGACTTGTCCGTAACCTTGATTTCAATTTTTCCGTAATTGGAATGTCCGAGAGCTGGCTTAATCCAGTCACCGAGTCACTGTATACCATACCTGGATATGAACCATACACTTCCTCTAGAAAAAAACAGGAAAGGCGGCGGCCTAGTGCTATACGTCAATAATAATTACACTTGTACTGTTCGCGACGACCTGTCATATATAGATGACAATGGAGAATATGAATCGCTTTTTGTTGAATCACAAATAAACCAAACAGTTTACTTATTTGGTATTATATATCGACCTCCGGATAAAAATGTCAATTATTTTAACTCTCATATGTCGGATATTATGCAGACCATCAAAAATGAAAAGAAAAAATGCGTTATCATGGGAGATTTCAATATTGATTTATTTAAAACAGACCGCCATGGACCGTCTAAAGACTTCATAGAAAATATGAAATCAAATTATTTCTTTCCTAAGATAACCAAACCAACTCGGGTCAAATCCAATTCCGCTCCTTTAATCGACAATATTTATTCAAATTTCCACGAAGGTGGACTTCTCTCTGGTATACTTCTTTCAGATGTGACCGACCATTTTCCTGTATTCCATATAAATAAGAGTATAGATGAGATCAGTTCTAAAGAATCGAGTTTTAGTTATCGTAGGATATCCTCTGAGCAAAAGCAAACGTTTATAGAAAAAATTAAGAATACGAACTGGAGTCAAGTCATCGATTCAGATCCTTCCGATGTGGATACTGCTCTGGATCTATTTCTGAACAAATTTAGCACACTATACAATGAATGTTTCCCTCTTATCACAAAAATAGTAAAAAAGGCAAAAATATCGAAACCCTGGATAAGTTATGGCATATTAAAATCAATCCGTGAGAAAAATCGGTTATTCAAACTCCATATCAACAGGAAGAACGACGACATAACCCATCAATATAAGCGATACAGGAACAAATTAAATCATACGCTTCACTTGGCTAAAAAGAAATACATGTACTACGAGGATAAGTTTAATCAGACAAATAACGATATTAAAGGCACTTGGAAGACATTAAATGAACTTTTGAACAGAAACAAATCCAGTAAGTTGCCTTCTGTTTTCAGTGTTGATGGTCTCCAGATCTCTGATCCGGAAACAATTGCCGATAGTTTTAATACTTATTTTACTAATATTGCACGAGATCTCGATGACAAGCGCCCCACTCCGTCAACCTGTTTTGAGGAGTTTCTGGATAAACAGTTTGATATAGAATTTCAGCTGGAACCCAGTAACCCGGACGAAATAATGGAAGTTCTTACAGATTTAAAAAATAGCGCACCTGGCGTTGACCAGATACGAATATCTGTTGTAAAACTGGTCTCCACGTACATAGCGGTTCCCCTTTCGATGATAATAAACTTATCTTTTCGGTCTGGAATTGTCCCAAATTCCTTAAAAACTGCCAAAGTTACACCTATCTATAAATCTGGCCCAAGGTGTCTCATTGAAAATTATCGACCCGTATCTGTTCTACCATGCTTTAGTAAGATATTTGAAAAGCTAATGGTGACACGAATGACTAGCTTTCTAGAAGACAACAACATCCTAGTTGGTGATCAATTTGGATTTCGAGCAAATCACTCCACTTGTTTAGCCGTTCTATCACTACAAGAAAAATTAATCA
>JAVTVY010046580.1:0-22082 GCA_036873755.1 Hanleya hanleyi
ATCTGAACTCTTTTTGTCCCCTTGATGGTTCTTTCGTCGGACCGAAAATGCTAGTACGTTGAAATAGATGTACAAATCGGTCACTGGAGTCCAAGCGAAAGTTTTAATGGAGAAAGTTTAGATTGGGCATTGGTCGTCCAGAGACGGCGCTCCTCACAGTATGGTTTTCTGTCCGAACAAGTGGGCAGAATTGTCAATAGTCGTGTTTGATGAAGCAAAAACGGTTCTATATGTGTATTTGTATCTGAAAGTCGGAGAAAATTTCTCATATAAGAACTCCTTCTTGAAAATACAACGCAATAAATTAGAACTCGCTGTCTCTCAGGATCGGACATTCATATTCGTTTGAATATTGGTTGAGTTATTCACAAAATTCAAGAAGGCGGCCGAATCACGTGAAATAGGAATTTATTTTTTGAGTATTCTTGGGGGGGCAAGGGGGTGTAAGCGATCGTTTGAATGTAAAAAAAAAAATATCTCTAGTACGGAGAAAAAATAAAAAAATAATCAAAATACGAAGAACGAAGAAAAAACAATTGTGAAGAATTCAAGTGTTTCTTTACTAGCTAACACGCTGTTTAATAGTGTTGTTAATGTCCGTACATGCAGCGGAGTAAACATCGGAAAACGTTGGAAATTGTCCACAGTAGACAACATATTTCATTATATACTCCACAAGGGCGGATCCAGCCAAGATTCATGGGGGGGGGAGGGTGTCGACTATCACAGCCCAACAGGCGAGGGTCCAGGGGCCGCCTAGGCCCCGGAGCTCCAGGTTGCGGGAGATGCGTTTTACGCGTTTTCCCGGAAATAAATCTGAACACAATGTAGATAGATTTATTGTTCTATTTTCACATTTGTTTCGCATAAACACGCATCGATATTGAAGAATATGCCTGACACCTTTTGACTTCCTGGTTTAACACAAACAAAACAGGCCTATAACACACCATTACACGTGATGCGCTCGCGGCGATAATATCCAGTTTTCATGGGGGGGATGTCTGCCCCCCCTCCCCCCCCAACGTAGATCCGCCCTTGCTCCAAAACTGTAAACAAAATAACTTATATAAGTAACTTGAGTGATATTTAAGGACGGTTTTTGGATGTGGATTTATAAAAAAAAATGTAGGCCTATGTCGCCATTGGAATTTCAAAATTGGACCACGGAATCGAAGAAGAGGATTTGTGGGGATTTCTTTAGCACGTGTCATAAACGAGCCAACCAACGAAAGAAGAAAGTAGTTGTTGCACTCATGATCACGTTATTCTCCACAACAGGGTTGTTTCGACGCACACAGAAGAGCTGAATCAGCTAGATTTGCGTCCCCTCTTGCAGGCAAGCATACGAGAGTGACGGTGTGAACGGGAACGTAAATAAAGAATCTCAGAAAACGAGGGACGCAAAATTATAACTTGGTGGAACAGAGAACAGAGAATTAAAAATAGGAAAATACGGTGAACGTGGAATATGTCCAGAACGTGTGTACGCAAAATTAGTTTTCCTCGGAACTGAGAACGGATAATGAAAATTACCCCAAAACGGAGTACGAAAATACCCCTTGCCCCCCCCCCCCGCTTCTTGGTCGTCATGGTACATAGCATGCATATATGTAGTATGAGTAGTTTGTATTCTGATGTGTGGGAAACAATAACGAAATGCGTGTATCTGTGCTCTTGAATTGGTTCGCAAGACTATGTGTGTGGGGTGGGGTGTCAGGGAGAGCAGATAACGGGAGCAGAGTTCGGGATCAATCAGATTATATCTAAATCGTGTGAAATAACCACGAGATATAGTCGCAAGCCGATTCACTCACATCTTCTGGCGCGCAATTTTAGTCGATTGGGTGTTGTCTTAAATTAGAGAACAATGCTTTGTCTTCGCCGTACAAATCCGTTCGTATTGAGTCTCAGAACAGTACGCATAAATCTCGAAAGCAAACATTCACTCATTCTATCCACTTTTATCGTCGACCCCGAATGCGATCCCTGCTGAGTCGACCCCGAATGAGATCCCTGCTGAGTTTGCTTGAAAATAGCTATATATTTACGTGCGCCGTCAGAACAACAGGAGCGCGTACTTCCTTCGGAACAACACAGTTATTCCCCTTGTTTCTTTTCAAATATCAGTGTCGTCCAGCGTCAGTCAGCGCCATATTAGTTTAATCGGACAGCTTTCTCTTAACATTTCAGAAATATATGCCATATGAACGCTGTATTAGCTATACCGATTATATATGAATGCTATATCAAAACATTAAATTTAAACTTTGTGTTCCTGTGTGCGTGTGTGTGGGTGTGTCTTTCCTCCCAAGTGGGGACTTGAGTGTGAATACACACCTTACAAGTGAGGACCTTATTGACAACTGGGGACCTGAACCCAAGTCCTCAGTTGTATCTTTATTTAATCTGGCTTCAGAGGGTTATCTGACCCCAAAAACCCTCGAAATTGCAAAGTCCCCAGTTGGAATTTTCAACGTGTTTTGTGTATACGACTAGTGTGTGAAGTTCTCAGTTGTGAGCATGTTTGTGAAGTGTGTCCGATATTAAATTTTATTGTAAAAAATCACGTCATGATTGGAGATTTTTCGAACAGCTGACACTCATCCTTATATCCATTGGAAGATGATTATAACAACAAATAACTGATAAAAAGCTTATTTCATAGAGTCCCCAGTTGTAGGTGTACAGTCAGAAGTCCCCAGTTGGGAGCCTTTACACGTATGTGTGGGTGTGGGTGTGTGTGGGCGTTTGCATAAGGCAGGCAAGAGAGGGGGGGGGCGGGCAAATAAATAGATGATAACCGACTGACCAGCCAATGCATATTTACTCGATTTTTAGCTATTTTTATAAAAATTTGAATCGGATTTTCTTTCTAAAATATAGCTTTTTATTGACTTGCGGCACATGAGTCACTGGTACATGAGTCACTGAACTCTTTTTGTCCCCTTGATGGTTCTTTCGTCGGACCGAAAATGCTAGTACGTTGAAATAGATGTACAAATCGGTCACTGGAGTCCAAGCAAAAGTTTTAATGGAGAAAGTTTAGATTGGGCATTGGTCGCCCAGAGACGGCGCTCCTCACAGTATGGTTTTCTGTCCGAACAAGTGGGCAGAAATGTCAATAGTCGTGTTTGATGAAGCAAAAACGGTTCTATATGTGTATTTGTATCTGAAAGTCGGAGAAAATTACTCATATAAGAACTCCTTCTTGAAAATACAACGCAATAAATTAGAACTCCCTGTCTCTCAGGATCGGACATTCATATTCGTTTGAATATTGGTTGAGTTATTCACAAAATTCAAGAAGGCGGCCGAACCACGTGAAATAGGAATTTATTTTTTGAGTATTCTTGGGGGGGGGGGGCAAGTGGGTGTAAGCGATCGTGTGAATGTAAAAAAAAAATATCTCTAGTACGGAGAAAAAAGAAAAAAATAATCAAAATACGAAGAACGAAGAAAAAACAATTGTGAAGAATTCAAGTGTTTCTTTACTAGCTAAGACGCTGTTTAATAGTGTTGTTAATGTCCGTACATGCAGCGGAGTAAACATCGGAAAACGTTGGAAATTGTCCACAGTTGACAACATATTTCATTATATACTCCACAAGGGCGGATCCAGCCAAGATTGATAGGGGGGGTGTCGACTATCACGGCCCAACAGGCGAGGGTCCAGGGGCCGCCTAGGCCCCGGAGCTCCAGGTTGCGGGAGATGCGTTTTACGCGTTTTCCCGGAAATAAATCTGAACACAATGTAGGTAGATTTATTGTTCTATTTTCACATTTGTTTCGCATAAACACGCATCGATATTGAAGAATATGCCTGACACCTTTTGACTTCCTGGTTTAACACAAACAAAACAGGCCTATAACACACCATTACACGTGGTGCGCTCGCGGCGATAATATCCAGTTTTCATGGGGGGGATGTCTGCCCCCCCCCCTCCCCCCCAACGTAGATCCGCCCTTGCTCCAAAACTGTAAACAAAATAACTTATATAAGTAACTTGAGTGATATTTAAGGACGGTTTTCGGATGAGGATTTATAAAAAAAATTGTAGGCCTATGTCGCCATTGGAATTTCAAAATTGGACCACGGAATCGAAGAAGAGGATTTGTGGGGATTTCTTTAGCACGTGTCATAAACGAGCCAACCAATGAAAGAAGAAAGTAGTTGTTGCACTCATGATCACGTTATTCTCCACAACAGGGTTGTTTCGACGCACACAGAAGAGCTGAATCCGCTAGATTTGCGTCCCCTCTTGCAGGCAAGCATACGAGAGTGACGGTGTGAACGGGAACGTAAATAACGAATCTCACAAAACGAGGGACGCAAAATTATAACTTGGTGGAACAGAGAACAGAGAATTAAAAATAGGAAAATACGGTGAACGTGGAATATGTCCAGAACGTGTGTACGCAAAATTAGTTTTCCTCAGAACTGAGAACGGATAATGAAAATTACCCCCAAACGGAGTACGAAAATACCCCTTGCCCCCCCCACCCCGCTTCTTGGTCGTCATGGTATATAGCACACGCTTAAAACTAAGTGTCGAAACCTACTCGTAAAGTGTTGCAATAACCCTTTAAGTGTGTCCACAGGGACAGCACTTTAAAGTGCAGTCCCTGTGGACACACTTAAAGTGTTATTTCAACACTTTACAACACTTTAGTTTTAAGCGTGCATATATGTAGTATGAGTAGTTTGTATTCTGATGTGTGGGAAACAATAACGAAATGCGTGTATCTGTGCTCTTGAATTGGTTCGCAAGACTATGTGTGTGGGGTGGGATCAATCAGATTATATCTAAATCGTGTGAAATAACCACGAGATATAGTCGCAAGCCGATTCACTCACATCTTCTGGCGCGCAATTTTAGTCGATTGGGTGTTGTCTTAAATTAGAGAACAATGCTTTGTCTTCGCCGTACAAATCCGTTCGTATTGAGTCTCAGAACAGTACGCATAAATCTCGAAAGCAAACATTCACTCATTCTATGCACTTTTATCGTCGACCCCGAATGCGATCCCTGCTGAGTCGACCCCGAATGCGATCCCTGCTGAGTTTGCTTGAAAAATAGCTATATATTTACGTGCGCCGTCAGAACAACAGGAGCGCGTACTTCCTTCGGAACAACACAGTTATTCCCCTTGTTTCTTTTCAAATATCAGTGTCGTCCAGCGTCAGTCAGCGCCATATTAGTTTAATCGGACAGCTTTCTCTTAACATTTCAGAAATATATGCCATATGAACGCTGTGTTAGCTATACCGATTATATATGAATGCTATATCAAAACATTAAATTTAAACTTTGTGTTCGTGTGTGCGTGTGTGTGGGTGTGTCTTTCCTCCCAAGTGGGGACTTGAGTGTGAATACACACCTTACAAGTGAGGACCTTATTGACAACTGGGGACCTGAACCCAAGTCATCAGTTGTATCTTTATTTAATCTGGCTTCAGAGGGTTATCTGACCCCAAAAACCCTCGAAATTGCAAAGTCCCCAGTTGGAATTTTCAACGTGTTTTGTGTATACGACTAGTGTGTGAAGTTCTCAGTTGTGAGCATGTTTGTGAAGTGTGTCCGATATTAAATTTTATTGTAAAAAATCACATGTCATGATTGGAGATTTTTCGAACAGCTGACACTCATCCTTATATCCATTGGAAGATGATTATAACAACAAATAACTGATAAAAAGCTTATTTCATAGAGTCCCCAGTTGTAGGTGTACAGTCAGAAGTCCCCAGTTGGGAGCCTTTACACGTATGTGTGTATGCATCTGTGTGAGTGGGTGTGTGTGTACGTGTGTATGTGTGTGTATGTGTGTGTATGTGTCTGTGTGTATGTGTCTGTCTGTATGTGTGTATGCGTCTGTGTATACATCTGAGTGCGTGTGTGTGTGTGTGTGTGTGTGTGTGTGTCCTTGTGTTTGTGTACGCGTGTGTGCTTGCGTGTGTATGCGTGCGTGTGTGTGTGTGCGTGTGTACGTGTGCATGTGTGTGGGTATGTGTGCGGGTGTGTGTGTGTGCATGTGTGTGTGTGTGTGTGTGTGTGCTTGCGTGTGTGCGTGCGTGCGTGTGTATGTGTATGCCTGCGTGTGTGTACGCGTATGCGTGTATGCGTCTGTGGGTATGTGTATGTGTGCGTGCATGTGCGTGTGTGTGTCTATGCGTGTATGTGTGTATGCGTGATGTGGCGGTGATTACGAGCTTGGTAGGATTCTAGATTAGTCTGCGAAGGATGGGCAGTTCCATTTGGACCAATCTTTCCACAATGTCGTTCACCTTCGTGTATCTTCGGGCACCTCCGTGTCTCTTCGGGCACCTCCGTGTCTTTTCGGAACGTGACTGAAGAGACTCGGACGAAGAGACTCGGAAGTGACCGAAGATACACGAAGGTGAACGGCATTGTGGAAAGATTGGTCCAAATGGAACTGCCCATCCTTCCCAGGTTAATCTAGAATCCTACCAAGCTCGTATTCACCGCCACATCACGCATACACACATACACACATACACACATACACGCACATGCACGTACGCACACACATACACACAGACGCATACACGCATACGCGTACACACACGCAAGCATACACATACACACGCACGCACGCACACACACACCCACACACTCTCTCGCAAGCACACCCACACCCGTACACACACACGAAAGCACACTCACACGCGTACACGCAAGCATACACACACACACACGCACACACACACGCGCGAATACTCTCATTGCGCCTTGCGCCGCTAGGTCAAAAGGGCTCGAAATGCGCTTTAATACTACTAATCCTTCCTTCACTTCCCTAAAATGCCCACTTTCGCTATTACTCGTACTGATGACGTCACCGATGACGTTACAGATGCTGTGGACATCCCTCAAATCGGGGTCTGCACCCCGAAGGCTACAAGATGAAACCTCCCACGACGCATTCGGGCCAACGATGGTCCATCCTACCCCAAATCCCTTTCTTCACCGCCTCAAAATGCACACTTTCGCTACTACTCCTACTGATGACGTCATTAATGACGTGACAGATGCTGTGGACATCCCTCATATCGGGGTCTGCACCCCGAAGGCTACAAGATGACACCTCCCACGACGCATTCGGACCAACGATGGTCCATCTCTACCTCAAATACCTTCCTTCACTGCCCCAAAATGTTCACTTTAGCTACTACTCGTACTGATGACGTCACCAATGACGTCACAGATGACGTGAACATCCCTCAAATCGGGGTCTACACCCCGAGAGCTACAAAATGACACCTCCCAGGACGCATTCGGACCAAGGATGGTCCATCTCGACACCAAATACCTTCCTGCACTGCCCCAAAATGGCCACTTTACTTACTACAACCAACTGCGCATGCCAACACGCCATTCTGACTCTACCCCACACAAGCCTCACTTTGATACCTTCCACGACCCATTCGAACCCATAGCGGTCCATCTCTACCCCAAACACAACCCCACATACCCCCAAAATGCCTGCTTTCTATACTACGGCCAGACTGCGCATGCGCAGACTATTGAAAACGGACGAACCATTATTCCAGTCGGATGCTCCTCAACGAGAGCTTCAAAATAAGACCTCATACGACACCATAGGATCATTAGGGGCTCACCTAGACCCCAAAACGTCCACCCCGTATGAACCTATACCCCATAACCGTGCAGTATAGGCCTATGGGCTTACCCAGGCCTCGGTGAATTTTTTCCAAAAATTTCACCGTTCCGCTTCGAAACCCTTCCCATCGTGTTCTAAATGACCAGACGTGAAAAACAAATCCAAACAACCCATATCACAATGAACGTGTGTGAATTTCCCAGGTTGAACCTATACCCCCATATAGCCAGCATGGAGCTATATGATCCTATATACAGACCTACCCGGTACTTTTCCAAAAATTTCACCGTTTCGCTTCGAAACCCTTCCTATCGTGTTCTAAATGACGAGACGTGAAAAACAAATCCAAACAACCCATATGACAATGAACGTGTGTGAATTTCCCAGGTTGAACCTATACCCCCATATAGCCAGTATGGAGCTACATGGTACTTTTCCAAAAAATTCACCGTTTCGCTCCGGGACCCTTCCCATCGTATTCTAAATGACGAGACGTGAAAAACAAGACCAAACCACCCATATCACAATGAACGTGTGTGAATTTCCCAGGATGGACCTATCCCTCCCATAGCCAGTATGGAGCTATATGGGCTATATGGCACTTTTCCAAAAATTTCACCGTTTCGCTCCGGGACCCTTCCCATCGTGTTTTGAATGACGAGACGTAAAAAATAAGACCAAACAACCCATAGCACAATGAACGTGTGTGAATTTTCTAGGTTGGACCTATACCCCCATGGCCAGCCTATAGGCCTATATACAGACCTCGGTGACTTTTTCCAAAAATTTCACCGCTTCGCTCCGGGACCCTTCCCATCGTGTTTTTCTTGGTGAAACGAGAAAAACGAGACCCCACAACCCATAGTAAAGCCCACGAAAAAAAAATGACCATCCCCATACCCATACAGCAATTTTCCCTTATATTGTATAATACAGACCCCTATTGTAGGGGTAAAGTCCGAGTTCCGCTTTTTATATTTTCGGAAAAAAATCCTAATTTTACATGCATCCACCCTATTGACTTGATAGGCAGGCCCCGATAAGCTCGGGGACCGATATTAGCCCGTTTGGCTAGAGGTGATAGGGTTTTTTTAGGGGTAAAGTCCGTGTTCCGCTTTTTGTATTTTCGGGGGAAAATCCTAATTTTACATGTACCCACCCCAATGACTTGATAGGCAGACCGCGATAAGCCCGGGGACCGATATTAGCCCATTTGGGTTAGGGTTGATAGATGTTTTCCCCTATTTTAGGGGTAAAGTCCGTCTTCCGCCTTTTATATTTTCGGGGAAAATCTTAATTTTACATGCACCCACCCCATTGACTTGATAGGCAGGCCCCAATAAGCCCGGGGACCGATATTAGCCCTTTTGGCTAGGGTTGATAGGGGTTTTCCCCTATTGTAGTGGTAAAGTCCGTGTTCCGCTTTTCATATTTTCGGAAAAAAATCCTAAATATACATGCATGACCGATATTAGCCCTTTTGGCTAGGGTTGATAGGTGTTTTCCCCTATTTTAGGGGTAAAGTCCGTGTTCCGCTTTTTATAGTTTCGGGAAAAAATCCTAATTTTACATACACCCACCCATGACTGGATGCCCCTTCACGAATGCTTCACTTTGATACCCCACTCGACCCAATCGGACCATGCAGCGTATTTGAAGTCTGGGGACTACTCTTTCTCCGCGGAAGTTTTTTCCCGCGACCGCATCCCCGCCAGACCGCATCACCGCGGATGAATACATTCCCTGCAACAATTGGAACTCTCCTGTGTTGGAGGTAGCTTTTTGGTCATTCTGCCGGAACTATAGTGCACTTGACCTCTCTTCCCCGTGACCTCCTCAATATGCAAATTTTTGAGGTCAATGAGGCTCGTCCCGTCCCCTATATACTACTTCGGGTGCTGTACTGACTGGGCTGATCAGTGTCCAGAATAATATGAACTGTGGACACTCTCGTGTTCTGGCACATGTAGGCACCGTCGTGATATGACTGAAACAATGTTGAAAACGACGTTAAATCCTACTCATTCACTCACTCACTCCAAACAATATGACCGTGACACACATTAAATTGTCGCACTATGAATTCATCTATTCTAATAACAAATGGAAATTGAAGCACAGGTCTTGAGAATGGTCGATACCCAACTTTGATCAGGAAGTTGCTGACGCCACCGGTGATGGTAAATCTTGTATGGAATCAAGCATAAACTTTCTATGAGCTGAAAACGACCGCTAAACGTATAGCCGAAACCGCAAAGAAGTATCTACTTCTACGGCAAATGACAACACTGTTCGAAGAGTTGGATGCTATGAGTACCAGCTATTGTCTTGGGCACGATGAGTGTTATAGCCTCATTTTGGGAATCCTCATTTCTTATAGACATGACTGAAATTAATTAGTTCCGCTGAGGCACATTGTAGCATCCATTTGTTTGCAGGTCGACATGTTGATAGAATAGTGAGTTGCTGGTCTACTATTTGTCTACTTGTCTATTTGTCTACTTCTGTTATTTAGTACATTTCCAAAATGAATTCCCGAATCATTCTATTCATTTAATAGATTCCTGGCGTGAAAACAGCATGTGTAGATGTCGGTAACTGGGATGCGACCAGAAAAACAGTTTCAGAATTAGGTGTAGTCGATTTCCTGGTGAACAATGCTGCGATAAGTGGGGGAATCATCCCGTTCCTCGAGTTCACTAAAGAACAGCTTGATGAGTGAGTATTACTTCATCCTGATTTGATAAACTTTTCAAATAAAAGGAAATCAAATAAATAAATTGAAACATTTTGAGTGTCAGGCATGTACAAAAAAACGTGGACCGTATATTGTGTTCATTTATCCATTAGAATTAGAAATTTTGTCGCCCTATCCATAGACGATAACAACATTGAAGTTATTAGTATATTCCTCGAAGAGAGAGAGACAGAGAGATTTGAATTTAATGTCGCGTTCAGCAATATTTCTGTTATATAGCGACAAAACATATTAAACAATATCCAAGGACATTAACGATGTATCAAACAATCTAACAATGAAAAACAAAACGTATCAAAAACAAAATAACACTCAAACTCATCTAACAAATCAAAACAAACAATCGACCTCGAGTTCTTTTGCTACCTTCTGAAAGCAACCACCAAGTCGTCAAACTTAGCAGAAGGGGTCGCACACAGGGCCTCAAAGTTTCGAATAACTTTTCCAGTTTTAATAGACGCAATACTTTATAAATACATCTAATATAGTCTACATGTATCTGCATAATAACGCCACCATCACCGTACAACAAAAGAGTCTACTTTTTCTTAGATCTGTCCATGAAGTCAACACGGTATGTTATCAACATCTGAGGAACCGTAGAGAACATACCCTCGGTAGGAGAGTGCATGTCGCTTATATAGGGTACCTCACTTCCATAGTCTCCATCGACCCGGGAGGATACAGACGGTAAAATGGTTGCGGTACAGAGATCTGCACGACGGGTGTTGAACTGACATCCATTCCCTCCCAGACACCATCACATTAGCCCAATACAATGCAGTCTCTAAGCCGCCCTCCTCTTGCGCTTTGTGCTCACCAAAGACTTGATTTCTTCTCCCCGAAAACGTAGAGGGGGGTGAACGGATAAGTGCGCCGTTATTCCATCTCCAGTCTGATACGAGCAAATTATATCTGTTAGCGGACGCCAGTAAGCTGGACGAGCTGCTGTTCGCAGCCGTGATTGCGGAGCGTAAAAGTGCTGTGCAATCTTTCCGGTGCCGCGCTGTTAGACACATGTCGATCGTTTCGGACTTTTATCTGCAGAAAGTATCTCGTCATGTGCTGTCATACCCAAAAAATAAGGACACGTCATTTGCGTCCGACCCAGCTTTGCCTCGCACCCGGCTGGCCGTGAGACAGCCGTTTAACCTTAATCCTACCAGGTGTTACATCAATATAAATTCGACAAATCTGACCGAAAACAATACCTTTTTGAAAACGAAGTCACTGTCAACCTATGGAAGTGGTCTTCCTGGATTTGTTTTACATTTTCTCTCAGAGCTGGACCCAAGAGTGTGGTTTGGTAAGTTTCACCCCTGTAGCTCAAGCTGTACAAAAATGTAATTAGGAAGAGGGACCGAAATCCTCCCCCCCCCCCCAAGGCCTGGACAGGTCCCTAGAGCAGATAATGGAGCATATAGATAATATTGAAGAAGTGCAGTAATGAAGTATAACATTTACTGAAAACATAGCTGTTTTTATTGTTTACGAACTGTGAAACTAAGGTACAGAGTATTTTTATTTCATTTTGCAGAACATTTGATATCAACATAAAAGCCATATTCAACATAACTCAGGTAAGGGTTCTCAGATCCAAATTGCACTAAATTTCGTTGTTACGTAATTTGATTCTGATAACGTTTCTAGTGCTAGTCCGAGACAAGGTGAACCTAAGCTTCAACATTTGAATTAAAATCAAAATTAAATATTTTAATGTCAGTTTTAAATTTCAAAATTCTTAACTTTCTATTCGTTGAAAACTGATATTGAATGTTACAAGAATCTATAATTTCAATATTCTGCACTAAAGGATTTCGAAAATCCTTTGTTGGCAAGGTCTATATTTAATTCAACCAAGTCGACCAATTCGTGACAACAACTCTCAGAAATGTTGGTTCTTCGGCTACTACACAAATGGAACCATGGGGAAGAACGACGATTGTTATGCACGAAGCCAACCTGGTTCCATGTAGAACCATCTTTGATATATCGTTCTATAAGGTTTTATCTTAGGTACCACCTGTGTAGGAGTGGGGAACAAGCAGTTGCAAGGAAATTTTTTGACATTAATAATGGACAGTTATGAATTGCAACGGCACAATGTATGAAATGTACACAATATCGGCAATGGATAAACCGGACGTACTGGATATTGATTGGTGAAATGGGTCAGAAAGGTGTGAAATGGCAAAAAAGAATTGAAAATCAGGACGTTGATTGGGTACATCTTAATTTGTAAGCCTTCATGTCATGTTGACAGCACGTCGTTGGCCCAATCCGACGTACGTGCATCGAGCTAGATAGACAATGCTGCCTTTTGTTTGGCCTCCAAATCACGCTCACGCATGTCAAAATTTGGACCCTGGAACGCTGACCATTTTTCGCGCAAGCCCGGCCTGATCGGGACGTGTCCTAGCCAGATTATTTTTATCGGAGCGTTCGAAAGTTCACACTGGCCCGGTTCTTTTGGACCGTTCAAAAATTGTCTTTCGACTGCGGTCCGCCAATCAAGTTGTTCGCCAACCAATAATGCCCACGTCCAGAAAGAATCGGTCCCACTACAGAGAACGGTCCATACGGGTTGGTCGTTTTTGGACGTGGGGTCGGTCCAACGCTGAGACATTTGAATCGCGTACACAATCTGTTTTTCAAGCGGAAATGCATATAGAACGGTCCAAACTTTGCCAGGCATAATATTTTTTCCAAAGGCCACAAACGTTCAAATGTCCTTGGGGACACAATATGTTGAGAATAAATTGAACTACATATGTAACCTATAACTAAGTATGAGCTTCCTTGAGATCCGTCTTTGTGATCGACTCCGCCTCTAGAGTACACTCGTCAGTCGAGTAAGCGACATCAGGGGTGAGTGAATAGGATTTAACGTCGCTTTCAACATTATTTCAGTCATATCGCGACGAACCAACTAAGCACCACCCAGCCAAGTTGCGTTCCTCCTGCTTCAAAGAAGAAATCTTCGAAGCAACATGGGGGCGGATACACTCCATCCACCCTATAAACCACTGAGGACAGCACACAATACAGAGACAAGAAACCAACGTATTACCATAGTAAACTTCACATATTCGACCAATTTTGCAACTGTTGAAATCTGTTATCGAATTTATACTTATTTTGCATTATAAACTTAAATGATATACAATTTCAATTTTAAAACTAATCATTGCATCCATTTATGATGTGACTTTACTTTGGAGATGTCACCGTCTGAATAATAAGTACCTCGACCATGTTAGTATGGACCAGCGGAATATTTTCTCTCGCCCACTTTCTTTTTGGCTGTGTGTAAAACGGTTGCATATTCCATGTAAGGACGAGACAATGCATACAAAGGCCACATCTGAAGAACACAATGGGCTTTTCATCAACACAAGGCTTGGAAAATGCATGTTTCCACCAAGTGTCGACCGTGAGACGCTACTTGTTTAGAGTGAGTAAGTGAGTGAATAGAATTTAACGTCGCTTTCAACAATATTTCAGCTATATCAGGACGAACCAACTAAGCACCACCCATCCCAGTTGTGTTCCTGCTACTTCAAAGAAGAAATCTTCGAAGCAGCATGGAACCAGACGCCCTCCATCCACCCTATAAAACACTGAGGACAGCACACAAGACAGAGATTGGACGCTTACATGGAGCAACAAAGACAAGTGATATTACACTGCTAGACATCACATTATCAAGTCCATGTTGCTTCTCAGCAAAAGACATTGAAGCAACAGGAACCTGAACCCACCCACCACCCGCTACTTGGTTAGAGAATATGTGCACTCAGATTACCGTCTCAGTGAGGGACTGCCTAGCTTGACAGCTTGTACATCCTCACGGCCTATTCTTTCGACAGGTTGTGACAAAGGCCATGGTAGACAGTGGCAAACATGGTGTTATTGTCAATGTATCAAGTATATTATCTGAACGTGCGTTGCCAGGAAAAGCCATATACTCTGCTACGAAAGCAGCCCTAGATATGCTCACCAAAACCTTATCCGTGGAGCTTGGAAAACATAAGGTGAGCTACAGATGTTACATGAATAATATGTTTTTTAAAGCTGTGAAACAGCTTAATATGAGCTACAGGTCTGACTCACTCACCCGCTCAATTGAGGACGTTCTTTGGGACGCTTTTAGAACATCGACTGAACGGTTAGTAATTACTCTCGACAGAATCGAGAATTTGCTCTAGTGTTATCAAAACTCTCCTGCAGCTGACTCACATATATTTTGTTTGAAAGTGGCAATCTGACTAGTCCTAAATTACTTGTAAGTCAAGAATCGAATAAGGCATATATATGAGGGGATATTCAATGGGTTAACTTCCCAGATAACGGTGCCGAACTATTGACGGATTGTTTCGCCAGCTTTGGCGTTTCGAATCAAAGAGTTAGTATTGTTCTTCGAGTGGATTATCTTTTTTCTTTGCAGTGGCACCAAGACTCAGACAATAGCTTCCCATCTACCTTCTGTTTAACTACACGACCGGAGTATTCCAATTTTCCGACATTAATTAAGCTTGTTTTACGGGCAATGTCAGATTTATTCTAATTTCCTCTTAGATCCGTTCACTTTCACATGCAGGAAAACTTTTAGGACAAATGTTTTCAAATAAAGCCCGCTCACAGCTTAATGCACTGGACTAGAAGTCGTGGTGTCGTTAGTACATTACCATGTCCATTACGAATACGATAAATACGCAAATATGAAACTGAGCAAAGTCGTAAAATATTGTATCCATGAAATGTACAAAAAAATCACTAAACTTGCAGATCCGTATTGCCAGTGTCCAACCAACACTTACGAAGACATCCATGGTAACGCCGCTTTTAGAAACTCCGGGTTTCGCTGATGACTATCTGCCCAAACATACAGTTGGAAGATTTTCTGGTAAGATAATGGAAGTTTTAGGAAGTATTTAAGAGACGGGCCTACAGTCTGAGAAGTTTTGATTTGTGTTAAGAAACGGGTCTACAATCTAAGAAATTTTGGTTCGTGATAGGAGACGTGTCTACACACCGGGACGTTTTGGTTTCCCATAGAGCCAGTTCCGGTTCTTTCTCCACACAAACGGAATAAAAATTATACCCAGAAAAATGAAACTAAATGTGGTTCGATATAAAACTAAAATGTGCAAGATGTAAAATTTGGTTCCATGTGACCAAAGCTTACTAATTGAGTCGAACGATTGCTTATATTTTGCAGAGACCGAAGATGTCGTCAACGCCATCTTGTTCCTACTGAGTAATAAAGCTTCCATGGTACACGGGAGTAGCCTATACGTAGATGGTGGAATCATGGCCTGGTGATCGTTTATCGCCAGATTTATATCCATGGATGATTACTGGATATTTAAATATCAAATTGTAAAATTTGAGACTTGAATAAACAAATAAAGCTGAGTGCTGTGTACATTTTGTTTTCGTTCAGCAGCTCCCACTGCCAGAATTATTAGCCATAGACGTGACGTGGGTCAGCTGCAGGAGAAATTGGGTCAGATTGAAATTGAACTCAAAACTTCCGGTGACGTAGAATCATAAAGTTTAAACTATTAGAGAACCCAGTGAAGCTAAAGGGCCTATTCTTTGTCTGTAGACTGTTTGTCCACTGCTAAACCCAAAGCATATAGTCGTGGTGCTCGTCTCATCTGGTTTTCGTGTTGATCGTCTCTCCTAATCGCTAACTCCAACGCTTGAAACTGTGATGCTCGCGTTATGGGGTTTGCTTTTAGATCTTCTGTCTTAGCCGCCAAATCTAAAACCTGTAGCTTCGGTGCTCGTGATATCTGAATCGCTTGTACATCATCCGTTCTAACCGCCAACTTCAAAACTCGAGCTGTGGTGTTCGTGTTTTGTGGTTCGCTTATTGATCGCCTGTCCTCCCCACACTAACTCCAGGTTTTCAGCTGTGATGCTTGTGTTATAGATTTCGCTTGTAGATCGTCTGTCCTAACCGCTAACTCCAACGTGTTTGGGCATTCATTGGGCAGCCGTCGTCTATTAAGAGTTTCCATAATCCAAAGATCCATAATCTAAAGACCTGTCTCATTATTAATATTAGCTTCTAAATTAATATAACCGAAAGATAAAAAGTAAAGTGGAGTTACTTGAATGATACAAGCGGTCAACAGTTTTCAATGATGATGACAGGATCAACTGATATTTTCTTCATCAAATCCGTATCACAATTCAATGTTCGTCGAATGTAGGACATTGCCGTGTCGTATCCGAAAGGTGATATCACGATATTGGTGTGACAAAAAAATAAATAGAATGCTCTAATTAACATATCAATCTGCCAGATGACTATCTCAGTTAGATTGCAATTGTTCATATAAACACTACGAAGATGTATATCGCATAGTGTTTATACGGCCCCCAGTCCCGCGCGATTCAAGCTGGTTTCCTTTAAAACAGAAGTACCATTGATCGTTTAGTTAGATAAGAAACTTCAGTCAAGAATGCTTCCGTCAGGAAAGAGCATGTGGTTTCTATATATTCAAATTATTAAAAAGACTTACTCAGTTCAATTTATTTGCACTTCATATCCATTAAGGACATTTAGTAGAGCAATATTGTGCACTTCGAGGTAAAAGCACGAAACTTGGCTTAATAGTAGCCAATGATGACCTGATCTATTTCTGATAAGAACTCACACAATTTTTTCCGACATGGCCGCCAAATTCAAGATTTCGGCCTCAAGCTGGTTTCCTTAAAAACAGAAGTACCATTGATCGTTTAGTTAGATAAGAAACTTAAGTCAAGAAAGCTTCCGTCAGGAAAGAGCATGTGGTTTCTATATATTCAAATTATTAAAAAGACTTACTCAGTTCAATTTATTTGCACTTCATATCCATTAAGGACATTTAGTAGAGCAATATTGTGCACTTCGAGGTAAAAGCACAAAACTTGGCTTAATAGTAGCCAATGATGACCTGATCTATTTCTGATAAGAACTCACACAATGTTTTCCGACATGGCCGCCAAATTCAAGATGGCCGCCATAATAATGGCCAAATACTGAAATTAACTTAGTTCATTGTTTGATTTGTATCAGAAGCCTGAAACTTGGCATGCTGCTAGCCATTGGTGTCTTCGTCAGTTTCCATTTAAATGTTTCGATTGTTTACCAAGATGGCCGCCGGAATTTAAGATGGCCGCCACAAATTAGCCTAAAGTCACTGTATCCTCCGCAAATATCGTCAAGAGTGTATTGCTTTAAGAGCGATATTTGTTTCTGCAGTAAGGCCATTTTTTTTATTTCTTGGTTTGCGGATTGAAGGCACCAAAAAATTGGGTCGGTCGGTCGGAAAAAAATCTCCATAAAAAAATAGCACAACAAAATTAGATTTTTAAATGTTGGCGTAAAATCATGGCCGGTATCTAGTATACAGGACAGCTGCCTGCTGAATGTCTGATCAGTGATAAAAGCTTGCATTGTTAACCCATAAAACAAGCAAACGAGATGAAAAGTGAATTGTTGGACGGAATCGTCCTCTTATTTTATTCCTGAAACGTTCACATTCACAGTCTCTGGTGATGACAATATCCATGCGATAAAGAAGGGTTGAAAGGTTGGACGCCATTAAATACCATTTTTGAACACCTGTCATAGGCACAGCCCATCAAAACGGGTGGACGGACGTAATTGACCATGAAAATATCCCTGCAATGAAAAATTGTGACATTTCACCAAGAACAGTTCACTTGGACCTGTCATAGGCTAGGCCAGACCAGACAGGTTAATATTAGACAAAACTGAACTAGCCTTGTATAAATTTGTATATGCAACTTCGAAAATGTCTTGAATAATGAAATTCATATGTCATATTACTAGTGATGATTAAACAGGTTTCGAAAAAATTCGCATTGAAAACTTTTAGTCTACCGGTTTATCATTGAAAATTCAATTTAGGCAAAATATATACTATTCGAATATTTGGCCGTTTTGATAACATTCCCCTTGTAATGATTAAGATGTTGACCGTAGAGAGCCTCGCACATTTCAGTGTATGCAGATTAGTGCAGGCCTGCGTGCCTTGCCCTGCTATTGTTATGTAAATTGATCGTTTGCATAGTCTCACGCCACTGGTGATATGATATAAGGCTTGGTCTGTGGAATAAAGTTTTACTAATCAGCCGACTTCTCCGTGCTTGCGTTTGCTATGTTGATTTGTCCAGCCATAACAGCCCTTTGATAACTTTTTGATCTATACAAACCTTGACTTCGGAAGACGATCGTATCGCTGTGTGCACTCATGCGAATATCAAATACATTTATATTTGTGTTGCCAGGCGTGGATGGTTTTTCTCAGTCTCCTTGTGGGCTCGCACAGCCGCGTGCCAAACGACTGCAGAATCTTCGCAGGAATGTCATGTGGGATCACGCTTCCGTCTACGAAATTAGCAGTTTGAGACGTCCTGATCTCCATTACCATCAAACTGTCGCAGTGTTCGGCTATGACATTTCCAATCGTTTCCGATGAGAAGTATCACTCCCATTGTCTATCGACAAATGCAGGAAAATTCCATTAGCTCCCGCCATCATTTCATCGCCCTAGACTGTAGTACTCTCTGTTAAATCAAGATACAGTGATAGTGTACTGTTCCAGCTGTCTCCCCTTCAGTGATTGGTCATTCTACCCCGCCATTTTAAACTAAGACGAGCATTCTCATTGGATCACTATTTATAGGAGCCACCCCATAAAGCTATACATTTGCGCAGGGAATGGCGATTACAACACTTTGCAGAGAGTATTTAGGATAGCGCCGCCAAGTGGCAGAAGAGTTATCTTCCCTCGTGGAGCGCTGTTTCCAGTCCATCACAGAAATTTGCAACAGGGTTTTCCGGATTTTTTTTTTCATTGACGGAAAAATCGAGTCGGCGGAGAAAAAAAAGGGCCATTTGGAATTTTTTTTTCAGAAAACCCGTTTTTGGGGTCGGCGGATCCGTAAACCAAGAGAAAAAAATCTGGCGTAATCATTGCATGACATTTACATAAGCTACTATTACAGGAAATCTTAATTGAACAGGAAAAGGTCAGGATCTTAATGATGTTTTCATACTTCATTTTATCCAATGAAACAATACTAAGGTCATTAAAATGGCCAGCACAGTGTGATGGGATTACAAGAGGCATGATGCCATCACCATGATTCAGGTCTAATGATGGTTTTTCTAAAGATTCTACTAATAAGGGCCCCACCAAAACCCTGCTTTGTAGATCATCGCTCTATGTCGGGGTAAATTTGTTGTCGGGCCCCTATCCTATTTATAGATCATGACGTCAGCTCTGTGTCGGAAAATTTTGCTGGAAAGCCCCTATTTTATTTATGGATCGAGGGCGTCTAGTGCTATATTTTTGGGGGAAATTTGTTGGGAAACTCAGGTTCTATTTATAGATAATGACATCATCGCTATTTATAGATCATTACGTCATCGCTCCACGCCGGTGGCTATAAAAGGGACGGAATTCTGAACACTGTATTCATTTTTTCGGGAGTTGAGTCGAAGCCCTGTCACGCAGCACCATGGCATCATCGCTATTTATAGATCATTACGTCATCGCTCCACGCCGGTGGCTATAAAAGGGACGAAATTCTGAACACTGTATTCATTTTTTCGGAAGTTGAGTCGAAGCCCTGTCACGCAGCACCATGAATCCTGACTATACTACACCGGCGGTTTACACCGACAAAGAGCACCCTGGGTATACCGCTGCAATCAACACTGTTGTCAACAACTTTACATTATCTGCACCACAGACCAGACCGGAAACTACCGCCAACAGCACCACCACCACCCACCCAGAGCCTGACAAAAGCGCCGTTATTGATGCTGCGATGGACTTCGCTATCGAGATTAAACCATTAACCATCGCCACGAGAGCTGATCTCTACGAACCTCCAACCAGGCATGAGACCAAACCCAACGCCTTCCTGAACCAGGAACCTTCCATCAACCAGGCAATGAATACCGCTAATCGGCGATATAACACTGACCATCGATGGCAACCAACGCATCTCACTAGACACCGCCTCAAAGGAAAGAGAGCCGCGAGACATACTGAACTGTCTCCGATCGTCTGGACACAACTGATCTTGTCTTTTCCAGCAGCGGAAAAATTCTTCGGGGCTGTGGCCAGAGAAGACAGCCGTTAATGTACATAATGGCCTGCCAGTATGGTATGGCGCTTCACATCTGGCGGCCATTGGTCGTAGGCGTGACCTTACACCTATTCTCCTGGCGTAAGCTATCGCCCCAGAAATGTCAGTGGCCATAACAACGCAGATTGCAGAGCATTTATACCAAGTGTATAAAACCGCTTACCTTGAGAAATTAACGATGGAAATTATAGGAACTTCGACTGTGTGGGATGTGCGACGCTTAATCGTAAGGATGGGCGTACATCCGGTACCCACGACCGTCCTACAGAATGGAGCCTTACAGAATGTACGGGAACTGCATATTGAGCAGGCGTTTCGTGTGCGTGAAAATATCCCCGAAAGCTGCATTGAAAGCTTTTTGGCTACAAAATCTAGCCGGGATGACCCCCGTTTCCAGGCGGAGCTACATCAATTTAAAAATGTAAGCTTTATTTGTGAACTGAGCTGTACTTTGAGTGTGTCCTTACCCATAATACCGTGAAATGTTGAAAAGGTGACATTTACTCATGTATGTATATATATATATATATATGGGAAAAAACAGTTGAATACCTGCCCAGGATAATATATAGAAAAGAAAATAAAATAAAATGACACTGACAGCTGGAATTCGTCGTTACCGGTTTCACCACATCATCGGTGGCTCATCAGACGTTTAATGACTTTGAATTTAACGTTCATACGATATATTCCAAATTTACAGCGCTACGTCATACACTGACGTCATATCGAATAGAATATTTTTCCAACGTTGAGCCATGACGCGTAGCGTCATGCTATGTTTGAATTAAAGCGTGACGTCATAATTTTGACTGTCCGCTCCTTTACGTTTAACGTCATAATACACATTTTGCAATAACAGTTTGACTAGACGTGAACTACACAATAAATATATCAATTTGGTAATTCATTTAAGACGCAATTATATTTCTTTCGAAATAATGTTTCCTTCTGTATTCTGAAGTCTTTGCCATTTTTCAATGCTTTGTAAAATGGAAATATGGTAAATTTCCCAGCTCCACATTCGTCAATATGTCTACTTAGACCAATCTGTCGAGTTTCAGGGTCTCGTATCTGCTGTTTATGTACAGTCACTCGATTTCTCAGAATATCTCCAGTTTGTCCCACATAATTTTCACCACAACCAGCGCATGTTATGACATATATCACATTGGTTACTTTGCAGGTCATATTATATTGCACCTCAAAGATCTTATTTGCTCCCTTGAATTTAAATTGCTTGCCTTCTAGTATATAAGCACAAGTCCCGCATTTGTTTGATCCGCATTTCTTTACTCCATGAACTTCCTCTTCTTCTAAAGTAAAACGCGCCCTCGTTAATAATTTTTTAAGGTTCGGTCCTTGTCTTTTACTATTGATAATTTTAACATCTTTCATACTGTCTTTGATTCGTTGACTGCCGTTGAGCATGGGCAATGTCTCTTTAATGATATTAAATGCGTTCGGGTTATTCGGATTATGCGTCGTAACCAATGGAATA
>JAVTVY010046581.1:0-21940 GCA_036873755.1 Hanleya hanleyi
AGAAGTACTGGTAAATGGACATTCCAGACAATTTATAAACAGATGGTACATATATATATATAAGAAGACGTATCCGTTTGCGACCTCTTCATTAATTTATATGGAATGTTCTATACTATACCATGAATGAAGTTCTTCATCAGTATGATTAGAAACATGTTGATATTCTTGCTAGATTGCATCACAATCTTGGAGTAGTCCGAGGCTCACCATTCAGCCAGACAACATCATATTGCACCATACAGTAATATTGTCCAATTCTAGAGCACTAAATGGTTTATCATACACTCTACAGTCTAGCATGAATACTGTCTACCACAACTCTATGGCCTGGATAGGTCTTTTATGTGAGAAAATAATGGGCAATTCCCACTATAGTTCAAGTTAATCCCCGGACAATGCTGTCTGGCCTCAAAGGCCGGGGGCAGTGCACGGACACCTGGCTGACCGCTTGAGCTTCGGTTTATCATTCTGAGCACTTTCCTATGTCTTTAACCCAGAATATATTTTAATCGATGAGAACTGGTATATTTTCGACCAGAGGTTGCCAAGGTAAATGTAAGCTTGTTGGTGCTTTCTTGGAATGGTGGGAATATTTTATCCATATTATCATATTTACACCAGTTATCAATAGTTGAAAAACCTCCATGTTATAAACATAGGAGAGAGAACATGAAAACAACCCAAAGCTCATGGTGTCCCATGTGCTGTGCACCAGAGTCGCCAACGCCTGGGCAAGACAGGATTATCCAAGGAGTGAGTGAATATGATTTAACATCGCTTTCAACTATATTTCAGTCATATCACGACGTTGGGTCCTATTCCTTTTCACACTCGGGAATCACACGGGTCCAAGTCTATCTGCTGTTATGGCTTGCAATACTACAAAACAGCATTGTGGCCTAAAAAAAACTTTCAATCATTACAGCTGGCATTACAGCCTACCAGCAATATGGCCTAACCCGCTACCATCCAGTACGATAACTTTTTGTAGACAACAACCAGCAGCATGGCCTACAAAATACCAATCTTAATAAATTAATATCCTATCAATGCTCCCCAATTGTAAACTGAGTGAGTGAGTGAGTGAATATGATTTAATGTCGCTTTCAACACTATTTCAGTTGTATCACAATGTTTGGTTCCTATTCCTTTTCACATCCAGGAACCACACGAGTAGGGTCCCAGTTGTAAAGGTCAGTATAGGATCTTACTTATTTCAATTGAACTTGGCATTACCCCATGTCATATATAGTTTAAATACATTGACTGCCAGCGACGAATACAACTTCCTGTTACAGTTGCCAAGCCATCTATGAACCCGCTACGAGTATACTCATTGCGGTCAAAATTCTTTCATAGGCCAAATCAATTCTCTCATCATGTTTTTTGGGGATTCCCCTTGCTACGAGATAATTCGTAGTGTTCACCAACTGCCAGCATTGTTTTTGTCACTCTAAATCTAGCTACCACATGTTAGGGAACACACCCGTTCCATGCTGTCTACACAGTGGTGACATCCAAAGATATTCGACCAGCATGTTGTGTATTCGGCTAAGCCAATGAAAAACCCGCTACCGTACCTTGAACCTTCGGTGTCCCGTTCAATCCAAGCAGACGCGATATCATGATTGGTAGATCCTATAACGACATATACTATGGGGAAGCACTAATAGGATATTAATTTATTCAGATTGACAAAATACTACCATGCAAAAGAGGATAGGGCATCTTGCCTTCACCAGTATATTAACACAGCTAAGGCAAGCAGCATAATTACACAATGGAACACAGGGTACGAAGACAGCATTTAACATTATGGCGTATATATACTGGAGACTATGCGCATGTGACATTATCAAGCTAAATTTGCATTCCGCTACACCTTGGTAGATAATACATATACTGAATTAAAAGAAAATAATCATACAAACATACACTGCATCCTCAGCTAGTAAAATTTGTAGTCGGTCAATGAGCCCTGTACAATGAGCATTTAATTTGAAATAAATGCAAATCGAATCATTCAAACTCGTATACTCCACCAGGCCAAAGTACATATAAAATACAGCGAATATATATATGCAGAGAGCCAACCTGATACATGTCCATTGTTGCTTCGCGTCCCCTCTTCGAAGTTTGTCACCACGGAAACAAATATCCCAGTATAATCTCCACTATAAATGAGATTATTCAACACGTTCAGATACTATGTAAAATATACAGTGTCCAGCTCCAAAAAGAGTTTTATACATGTATATATAATTTTTTGTAAAAATAAATTATTAAGGGGTTATTCTGTCCAAAGATCATCCACAACAGCCACCTGTCTTTTTCTCATGTTCTACATATTCTGTCACACTGAATTTAGGCTCGTTAGGCTTCCTCGTCTTCTTCATCTTTAAATCTCTGGAATAACGAGAACATGATAAATAATTAACTGGTTCACAGTGAAATTCTCAAACATGTATATGTTTGTATTTGAGCTTGGGCCTCTTTCAACAATGAAAGACGATTACTGGCTAAATTGGATCAGTTTGGACTTCCAGATGAAGGTCCTCGTGTATTTGACATATTCTTGTGCTGTTTCCATCGATGTTTTTGTTCAGACCAAGGCAGCCCAGTCAGACACCAGCCCAAGTCTATGTTTCAAACCAATGATCAAAGAAAACTGTTGATACAGATATGAATATTGTTTTCAGAACAGATGCTGAATGATTTTTGCCTCTACTGTCTAAACCAAATTTCCTCTGCTGGAAGTCCATGCTGATGCAATGAGTGTAGTACCAATCCACTAATTTACAGGGTAAATAATCCCAAAATATTTTTTAAGATGTATGCCAGTACTAAATATTGTGTACCAGTGTGGTAATGTAGGCTATACTGGAAGTCCAAAATATTATGCCCAGGGACCAGTCAATAATTTCATACACCGTAAGCTGGTTTCTGTTGCCAAAGCATGAGTATCAGCTTTCTTGAGAATGTGACGCAAGAGTGGTTCGCATAATCTTTGACTGAATTGGTTGCCAAACTTCAATCTGCTTCTCGGCCTCGATATCCAATACCTTCTTTGCTACTGATGGATTTTCTATTTCTTCTGTATGTCCATTCTGAAACAGTTTAGAACATTTTTTCTCTAACCACCTGCAAAGTCTGCCATACGGTACAGCTCTTCTGTACATGATTATCTCCCTTTACCCTAGAAGGCTGATACTCTCATTTTCTGACCAGGAACCGGCTAGCCATGATTATGGCATATCAGATTATGTGCTGGTCCCTCAGCAGAAATTTTCGGACAATATGACAATACAGGATGCTGAAATCTGAAAAGCAGCACTTGTCAAACAATTTGCATGGCATATCAGGTCGGGGAAACGAGGGTTCTCCAGTTTGGAGGTAAAAAGAAGTCTTTTTTCAATGGCACATTAATTCATTTTTTGGCATGTACTTTAAAGGAATTGCTGCCTGTCTACTTTAATAGATAGAAAGCTGTCTACAGTTTTTTTTCAAATTGCTCTTTCAAACCGATGAACTGAATGAACAATAAATCATATAAGTAGCAAAAATGTGTCAACTTAGGTAACTATGTATGATCTTTGATAGGCATTTAGAAGTTGGCGTATATAACACAATGCTATTCTATGGATAACAACTTCTTTATTCCCGTGGAGCTGACGTTTCGTTGAAGATACTTCCAACTTTTTCAAAGCTAAAGTTGGAAGTATCTCCAACGAAACGTCAGCTCCACAGCAATAAAGAAGTTGTTATCCATAGAATAGCATTGTGGTACATGTAACTATATATGAATTTATTTGCAATTGACAAAAACCTGCAAATATGCCCATATTTCTAAATTTATTCAAGAAAAAAAGATTATTTTACCTCCAAAACTGGAAAACCCACATTGCCCCGACCTGCATATCAAACACTCAAATCTGGGGACCAACAACTCTACCACACTGGTATGATAATTGTTTGGGAATACAGAACAAATAGACTCAACAAGCTGGGTAATCAGAGAAATCCATTTTAGCTATCAACTGACTAATTACTCCAAGGTGATTTTGTTGTGATTGAATTTTATTAGGGGGATTGAATTATTAGAGGGATGACCATAAACACGATCATTGCTTGACCTACCTCGCTACAGCCATGAAGGCCAGATCCACATTCATTCCGGTTTTGGCACTGGTTTCCATAAAAGCAACTCCATGGTCCTGTTGACAATAATATAATAATTCAAATCACATGTGCTGCCCTATTGCCATTAATGTTGCACACAAAATTTTACCCTGAACCCCAGATTTTATCTCTCTTGACCTACAGGTGTTGCCCGGAGGTTTTCCATTTTGTCCTAATGCAGTATAGTGCAATCTTGTTGTGTTGCCATGTTGACTGAAGTATTACATCTTGTTCCGAGCGTTATTATATTGATCATTATTATACCTCTTGAATATTCATGAGGGTTTTCTGGTATTTCATTGGTCAAACTTTACCCAGCCACGAGTCAATATTTTTCAATCACTGACCCAGCTGTTTATGTGTCAGGCGAAGCGCGTGAGGTCCGGAGTCAATATTGTGATCACGTGATCACTGTTCACAAGTACCGTCTGCCTGCAACATGGGTGGCGGTGGTCGCTTCGTAGACTTGTCCGATGAAAATCTGTATACAAGAACTGTTACAAAATAGGAACAGTAAGAACGCAATTCGATAGTCTTTCGTCAATAACGAAAGAACAACTTGGCGAATTCCTCTTCAAATTCTTTGCTGAGTTGAGAGAGAAGGATGGAGATAAATACTCCCGATCGTCGACGATCGAGGTATAATAGTTTGTTATATGTAATTTCTATCTGCACTGCCCGAGTAATCCATTTCAGTCTCATCTCAAAACTGTAGTAACTTTACGCCGTCGATGTCACCCAATCAAGTCAGTTCACCATGACCCAAATAGGATTTATGAATGAAGTGTGTAAAGCCAGTGGCTACATTGTATCAAAACACCCATGGGGATTGTGACGAAGAGTTCACCTCGTAAATCTCAGAAAACGCGTGTGAAAGTTTAAATTCTCAATATTATTCTAGTCAGATTGGAAGCAGCTTAATTTGTACATTTATCCATGAACTAACTATTCATAAAATTGTATCTGTGTGTCTCGTTTCCGATAACACAGCTGCATGACAGAAAGTATTCGCCAAACAGCGTTTTTGGAAAGGAGTAGGTCTAGTGGTACCATGCGCTAGTCTGGTGTCATAGCGATAAGTCACTGCAGTTATAAATTCGGTATAATAAAACACTTATAAACTTGTGACGGAGTCAATATCATGAAACCTGGACCCTTGGTCAGACTTGGCCAAGCAGACCTGACCTCGGCCTGCGGCCTCGGTCAGATCTACTTGGCCAGTCTGACCTCGGGTCCAGGTTTCATGATATTGACTCCGTCACAAGTTAATAAGTGTATAATGTTGCCCTCATATTAAGGGCCTGTTGCTCATCTGAGCACTATTGATGAGCCCTGCAGCGATTGTGTGAGAATGTGAATTGACAACTTGGAGCGGTATCCACTTCATCAAGTAAATACGTTGCCACTCATCAGATATTGAAGGCCAAATTACACCTGGGCAAACATGGATGTCGGCATATTCACCAAAACAATATCACCCGGAGAAAGAATCGATACCGTACAGATATGTGAACTAAATACTTGTGGTAAATTTTGACCGTCAGGTGGGTATTAAACAAGCCTTTAAAGTTCACTATATTGTCCTTTCAAGCATTACCATCTTGCTCAGTGTTGCCACCTTGCCATTAGTATTGCTATTTGTCCTACTAACAGGACTAGAGCATTACCATATTGCTATCTCCTGTTTAAGAAGTTTTGCTATATTGTTCTTTCAAGCATCACCATCTTGTCCTGAGTGTCATCGTCTTTCTGGCCTTGGTGTTGCCATATGTCCTATAGTATGACAAAAGCATTAGATTCGATCTAAAGTTTTGCAATATTGTCTTTCCAAGCATTGTCATATTGTCCTGAGTGATGTCATTTCTCCTATTAAAGCACTACCATATTGCCCTAGGTGTTGCCATCTCATCTCATTAAGGGCGAGTTTCAGAAGACAGAATATTCTGTTCGGAACTAGGCATATCCAACAGTTCAGAGTTCCTTCATTGATTGTGCTAGAAAGGACATTCAAAGAACTGTTACTAGATCCAAAGAGAACTTGAGTTCCATTCAGAAGCTCCATAAGCCACTATATACATAGCAAAACCTGAAGCCCCTCCTCATACACACCAGAATGAAAGTACCAATAAAACTGGCCCACACAGGATTCTGTGGGAAGTGTCTGCATTCAGCATTCCACCCTTTGACATTCTCAATAAAGTTTTGCCATATTGTCCCTTCAAGCACTGCCATCTTGTCACGAGTGTTGCCATCATATCCTTTGTGTTGTCATTTGCCCTATCAAAGTGTTGCCATCTTGTCCTTTGTGTTGCACTTGTCCTATTAAAATGTTGCCAACTTGTCCTCTGTGTTGCCATTTGTCCTATCAAATAGTTGCAATCTTGTTATTTGTGTTGCCATTTGTTCTATTAGAGCAATGCCATGTTGCTCTTTGTGTTGCCATCGTATACCATTAAAGCTTGCCCATTCCCTTTTATCAGTGTTTCTGCATGTTTAATCTCTTATTACCGTTCCACAAACCTATGAAACACTATGGAAACATTTATGATGAAAAAGAAATCTTTACCCTGGCAAGTCGCTCTCCATCTTCCCTGCGTATGACCCTCTCAGTTGCCATATCTGCCTTGTTGCCTAGCAACATGATCACCACATCATCTTGTGCATATTCATTGATTTCAGCCAGCCATGCCTGTGAAACATAAAAGTCGTATATAGCCATATTCCCCAATCATCCTGGCACCAGGGAGCATATCTGCCACCCGAACAAATCCTGGCTGAATGGGTTGCCAGGGAGGGACACACTTTGCCGGAACTACGTGACATAGCGGCAGACGGCCCAGTTACTTTTCATAACTTTGTACTATAAATTCGTGGCAAGAGAATAATTTTCCGCTTCTCACAGACAAGAGATCAATATTCCGTTACCGACTTTCTGAAAATACCAAAATTATGTCATGATCACGAGAGTTCATGACAAAATAGTCCGTCAAATATTAAATATTAAAAAAGTCCTGAGACCCCAGGAGAGAGGTCCCAGATTCGACGTAGGTTAATATATGAAAAGGGCCGAACGGAAGAACATAAAGAGTGGGCAATCATTCCTTACAGAAACCAGATCCTGACAACCTGGACTCCATGCTAGATCTGTGAGATGTCTTCCAGACCGCCAAGGCATATGTCACTGAGCCATGGCACAGAAAGTTGTATGACAATGATGACTGGCTTTTCTGTTATCTCCTCAGACAGTAGCATTATTTGAAAATGCTGCCCCGAATCTCACGAAGCATGTCAGACAGACTGGACAGGTCAATGGGCATGTGACTCTTGTCTGCCAGCATTTCTTCTATGTCAAAAGTGTTGGCAGTTTGTAGGATATGTCACAGATCTGATCTGGTGTCCGAGTTAGGAAATCGACAGGAGATTCTCTGTTTCCAGAATATGCAAATCAGGCAGTTATACATTGAACATATTGAATAGCTTATTTCTATTTCTACTCTAGTTCAGTATCACAAACGCTAAATATTATTTACCCATATGTAGCAAACCTGTTTAAACCTGATCATCAAACAGATAAATACTGACAATGGATCCCTTCAGAAACTCTCCCATTGGATGGATGGTCATCCAGTTTTCTTCACAATTAGCCAATCAAAATACAGGATTTCTTCTAAATAATTTGAATAGACCAGTCAAATCAGAAAGATTTCCCTTGATGCACTGGAGCCATTAGGCCGATGTCACTCAATTGTAATTTGTTTGTTTCTCGTGACCTTGCTTGTGAAAATAGATATGCTGAGTGCGATAATTAATTATTATTAATTATGAACTGCAGCAAAACAAACTCATGTAAATTTGAAGAAAAGAGATATTTCACACCTAAAAATCTGAAAAACCGCATGAATTTTAATTATTTGCCCCTCAAACATGTCAAATATAAAGATGCGAGAGGGTCATGAGAAACGAACAATCAACTAACAGTAGCCTTATTAAAGCATACTAGTCAACATGAATGTCAATATAGCAAGCACAGGCAGCTCCACAGGTGTTTGGCAAGTTAATTAGCTGGGTGTATCGTCAACAATAGATCGGACAAGGTGAATCACTAAAGTACGACCTTCTCTCGATCATCCGTATACATTTTCACAGAGATTAGCCTACCTCTATATTTCACCTCCTATTTTATTCTTTAGAGGTTAATTCTTGATGCTACCATCCAAAGAGTCTCATAATCCATCAATTATGGGTGGTAAATCGTCCAATTTTAGCCTCCAGACAACTTCTGTTATAACTTCGGCCAACTCGGCAATCTCTGTTCAGTTTCCTGATTCAAGTCTCGCCGGTTTTTTTTTCCGGAGCGGCTGCAATATCACACTATTTAGTCCAACAGATCTCTACTTCTTATTATTTTTCAATTCCATCCATTTTTAATTCCATCCATTTCACAATTTTATTTGTTATATACCACTGCTCATAAACCCGTAATATTAGCTGGTGGAGATCGTTGTGCAGATGGTAAAGATCGTTTGCACTGGTAGAGACCTGTTTGGATAGAAACCGTGAATATATCCAGGGTTGATATCGGCGCTGCAATAAAACGGAGATGCCGAGTTTGGCCGAAGTTGTAACGGAAGTTGTCTGGATGCTAAAATTCAGAGTGTTTGGTCGATTTATCACCCATAATTGATGGATTGTGAGAATCTTTGGATGATAGCACGAAGAATTAACCTCTAAAGAATACACAGGAAGGAAGCAATCAGAGATTGCTCAATTGTATGCCCCCCCTTCCACTTTAATCCGACACTGCCCCGCCATTGTTCTGTTCTTTATTGGTTGGTGGAGGCCTAATTTGGATAATTATAAAAATTCTGTTTCAGTCACTTTTTTGCCATGTCTCACATAATACATATTCCAAATATCAAGCAACAAGTGATAATACGATGCTTCGATGCAAGATGGTCGCCAGGGCTTTCGCCAAATCCGAAAATGTGACCTGGTTATGAGACCTACATTCCTTGGGAGTATATTGTGGTGAAATTATGAAGCGATCAGTGAATTTTGTACCCAATTCACTGTTTTTGGGGCAATTTCATACTTCAGGACCTATGTTGTCTGCTTTGGAATGTAGAATAACATATAATATAGCCATTTTCCTGGTTCAAATCAGTTATGGACTGAGATCCAGCTTGGACAAATAAATATATCCCATTCACTTAGGTTTAAACAAAGGGCCATAACTCTTGAAAATATAACCGAAAACAGAGAAACTTCACGCTACACACCTATGGGTCACTGACCACATATCATGCGTATTTCATACTTGTTCATACAATATTAACCGAGATCCAGCCCTACAAATCCCAATTCACAAAGATTTGAAGAAAAAAGGGCCATAACTCTTGAAAATATACGCGAAATGTGGAGAAACTTCACGCTGGACAACTACAGGGCACTGATCACATATCCTGCAAATTTCATAATTGTTCATACAATATTCACCGAGATCCAGCCCGGACAAGTTCCAATTCACAAAGATTTGAAGAAAAAAGGGCCATAACTCTTGAAAATATATGCGAAACGCGGAGAAACTTCACGCTGCACAACTACAGGGCACTGATCACATATCCTGCAAATTTCATAATTGTTCATACAATATTCACCGAGATCCAGCCCGGACAAGTTCCAATTCACAAAGATTTGAAGAAAAAAGGGCCATAACTCTTGAAAATATATGCGAAACGTGGAGAAAATTCACGCTGCACAACTACAGGGCACTGACCACACATCCTGCAAATTTCATAATTGTCCATACAATATTAACCGAGATCCAGCCCGGACAAGTCCCAATTCACGGAGAATTCAGGAACAAAGGGCCATAACTCTTGAAAATATAAGCGAAACGTGGAGAAACTTTACGCTGCACAACTGTGGGTCATTGACCACATATCATGCAAATTTCATACTTGTCCATACAATATTAACCAAGATCCAGCCCGGACAAGTCCCATTCACAGAGATTTCAGAAAAAGGGCCATAACTCTTGAAAATTATACCGAACTCGGAAAAAACTCCACGCTGCACAACTACGAGCCACTGGCCACATTCCATGCAAGTTTCGATCCTGTCCATCAAATATTAACCGAGATATTGCCCGGACAAGAAATGCGGACGGACAGACGGACGGACAAAGCGATCGCTATATGCCCCCCCTCTAGTTAGAGGGGGGCATAAAAATAGGAGGTGAAATATAGAGGTAGGCTAATTTCTGTGAAAATGTATACGGATGATCGAGAGGATGATCCTCTCGTACTTTAGTGATTCACCTTGTCCGATCTATTGTTGACGATACCCCCAGCTAATTAACTTGCCAAACATCTGTGGGCAGCTCCAGTCAGGTTCCGGAACACAGTATAACTTACCCGTATGTTGTCAAAGCTGGCTTTGTTTGTCACATCATACAGCAGTAATAAAGCTGCGAAAACATCACAGAAACAGAAACATTACATTTTATCATTAGCAGAAACAGTCACTCAGTTGATATCATGTACAAGTAGAAAGTGTGTGCTTGTATCAATTACATACACAAATTTATAATATTAGTATAAATATGTTACCAGCCTTGTATACATGTATCTCCAAATTAATTTTGAGCTTTAAGGATGTCTGCTGGTGGTGAATTAAAGTAATTCACCTTTTGAATAATGTGTGTTGTTGCATTCATAATTGTGTAATATGAGGAAAAACAAAGAAATAATTATAGGTTTGTGTGCATGGAAAATGGCCGCCAAAGCCCAAAACCACCAGCGGGCTACCTTAACAGAAAAATGTAATACATTTTGAGATACAGGTCCTACAATTTGATGAGCACTGTCCTGTCCTGTCCAGTTGCGCTGTGCCTGTATGAGGGCCATGTATTATCTGTCTCATTTTCCTTGACAATGACAGATGAAGGTGTTAAGGAAACTGAGCTCTCCAGCAGACACTTTTACACACCTTCTGGAATTTGTCTTTATACAGCTAAAAGCATGCCTTATAGCTGTGGTAATGTATATATTTGTTGAGAGCGCATTTCTTGAGGATTTGAAATATATTAATGTGTTCACTGTAAATTGGTAGTTTTGAAGATATTCAAATTGTGAAAAAATAATAAAAAAATGAGCCTTATTTAAATGGCTATTTTCGAAAAAGTATTCCACTTATCGTAACTTACATTATCATTTCCCGTGGAAAACCACTCTAACAGGAAATCTGTGTCTCAGTTTTGTCAATTTTGGTCTAGTTCTTATTCTATTGATATTCAATTCAACTTCAAAGTTCAAAACTGAGAGTTGCTCGATTTTGTAAAAAAACCCATTCCATTAAATGTCAATATAATGAAAACTACACCAAAATTGATAAAACTGAGACACAGATTTCCTGTTGAAGTTGTCTCCTACAGGAAATGATGAAGTAAGTTAAGTTGAATACTTTTTTTGAAAATAGCATTTACAAAATTGAAATTAAATTTTAAATTATTATTTTATTAAATCCAAATATCTTCACAACCTACAGGTTTACTGTGAACAAATTTACATATTTGGAATCCTCAAGAAATTGAACTTTCAAGAATTATATACATTACCATAGCTATGGGGCATATTCTTGGCTGTTTATCAAAGACAAGTTCTAAAGGGTGTGTAAAACTGTGTGTACATGTACATGTAGGAGGGCTCAGTACCCTTAAACAGCTAAACTAAACACATGCACGTTTTGTCAATGAAATGGATGTACTATTTCCTACAATTTGAATACATATTCAAATTAGACATCAAGCAAGAATTTTTCAGGACATATATCCCACAATGCAATTCTGAAATTCAAGAACATGTTTCTGTAACTGTATGCATACATGTACAATTGATATGATAAGTTCTCCAATATTTTCATAATGAGAGGAGCAGCTTCCCTGAGAAAACAGAACTACCGTAAAAACTGTAACAATTCAATCACCCAATTAACATTCCAATTACTCCAAGATTTTGCCTCAAAAGTCAATCTTAATAAATTAATATTCTATCAATGCTCCACAATCGTACATGTCGCTGTATAGGATGTTACGTATTTCAATTGAATTTGGTGTTCTGAGCGCTCATACCATTGATATTTAATAGCATTATGACATCATGGTCGCATCTGGACTCGTCCACTTGCATTCGGAGAGGGGAGATAGGTTCACTGTGTCCATTTACCCCAATGTTTACACCAAAGATCAGTCCAAGTATGTACCTCGTATTATGGTGCCACAAAGTCGGGACCGCGGCAACATGAAAAGACACTCCGCCAGCGAGCCGGCTAGTTCGGTTGAGCCAACCAAAAATTCTTTGTCATCAATGTTCCCTTCAAAGCACTATGAAGCGTTCTCGGGATTGGTTAACACGCGAGTTACTGCAAGCCTGTTAGATCCTACAAGCGACAATATCCAAATGGGGAGCAGATAGGATTTAATTTAAATTAGATTGCCTCAAAAGTTTGATCAGTCAGGTTAGAGGAATCCCGCTCTCTAAAATGGAGGTAAAAAGGGTCGTTTTCGCTCAATAAATCAGTTCGCATAATGAATTCAGCAAAATCCTCTTGAGGCGCATACAGACATATCTATCCGCATTAAATGGTAGTATAAAAGTAAATTGTCATCTATCTAATTTGCATAATAATAGGCCAAACATCCTTCGCACTGTTTAAACAACATTGGCTGGTTATTCACATGGCAAATTAATTTTATGACATGGAACAATAGATAAATCAATGCGCCTGAAATTTTGATGCATTAGTTAGGAAGGAATAAAAAGTTATTATGCAAAAACGACCTTTTTTACCTCCATTTTGGAGAGCGGGATCGCCCTAACCTGTTAATTCAAATAAATGTGATCACCACGTAAATGTATATGGATAATGCTGTTTTGTATCATTTCATCAACTTTCTTGACTGATAATTGGATCAGCCCAATAGTTTTGGGTGAGATCATGTTCTTTCTCTGATCCAATTATTACAGCATTATCACAACATTCTGTATTGGTATCAAGTTGTAGACCATTGTGAAACTATTTTGGGACATGGAAGCTTCTTGAAATTGGGGCATGCTAGGAACTGGCACGAGGCATTCCAAACAGAACGGCATGGTGCACCAAGTTGGAACCACCACGAACTTCCTGACATACTTTTCGGAATTCAGCAGAGAAAGGATGCCATACAATGACACAAAGGGAATGGCATATGCCATTCCAGTTGGAACTTCTCCCTGTGTTGATCAGAAGCTAAACTAAGCTAACCTGAGCATGTTGTATCCCAGAATTCATGTCCTGATTTCAAGAAGCTCCGTTTAGTTGGACATATGAGGGATATTTTCGAATAGAAGTGTTCTTGCTGCATTTCCTGTCATTGATGTATTAGAGAACTTATCATGAACACTAATAAACATTCATAATACACTTAATAGGAGTATATATTTGTGACAGTTAAACCAGGAGCACTCCAAGTGAAACTAAAATCAAAGAGTAAGGACTTGCTAAGGATAAAAACTTCCCTATGTATATATAAAGATCCAGTTCCTTCATTCTAATCATATATATATTTATCCCACTTCAGACAAAATCGCCCAATGAAAACGAGCGATCACGGTCACATGGTTGCCCAATATGCAGTTTTTTGCTTCGTGAGCAACAACAATATAGGGCCAAAGTTGTTCACAAGAAAGCCTCGCCCAATATAAATTCTACTGACCCCATATATTTCTGTATTGGGTCACTGACAAACCGTGTAACTAGTAATATCAGGAAAATATTTTATTCCTATTTTCTGTGGTCTTGCTAAATGTCCAAATTTTGTAAACCTCCAATACACAGAACAGAAACAGAAACTGACGAGCTCAATAGCCATAATAGTACCTGGTATGGACAATGTTTCAAACCTCATAGCATTAAATGTCACATACTCTTGTGAACCATTCCTCCAGCTGTCTGTGTCACATACATGTATTAAGGTTCCAGCCAATTTCATGATGTTCTACATTTATAAACACGACCAACATGATACGATCTGCATGTACACAACCAAATATGTAAGGAAATACACCTGACATAGCTGGCTATCAAAATTTTTACCTTAATCAGAGGCTTCGAATGACTGAATTTGATCTTTATATTTGAACAGTATTCAGTAGAATTGTCTGTTTGCATTATCGAGTAAGGATGGTCAAATCTCCCAGTTTAATCTTCTCAACAAAATGTAAGAAATATAAAATAGTTTTACTCAAAGATTTTGTTCTATTCTACGGGTTCTGATCTCACTCCCACACAAATAGTATGACACCCCTTCAATAGATTACACAACAGCTGCCTCATCACCATGTAAAATGTGGTGCACTAATTTATTGGATCAGGGAAATTGCCTTTTTAGAAGAATATCAAAGACATTGGATATTCCTAATTCACCTTTCCCACTTTAATTCTTAGACAAAAGATTCGCCCGGTGATAAATTATAATACTGTGGTTTAACTGGAACAGTGGAATAAACATGAAGTATACAAGTTTACAAAATCATGAGTGATGGTGAATTATACATGTGTATTGTTGAGAACATGATGCAAGAGTCACTCTATCACAGCAAAATAACGTTCAATCAAACAACTCCATACATACATGTAAAAAAAAACATGCAAAAGAAGATAACCAAATCTTCCAATGTGGATGGCTAAGAACTAAACCAAAACAATGGCATTTCTGAAAACAGAATTCAGGCTTAACACCAGACAACAAATTCTTCTTAGTACATATGTAGTTATCATTAAATTACAACAACAACTTAACACTACGTCACTGGCACAACATCAACAGGACTACATGTAAGTTCTAGGGAGCATTTCCAAAGCTTAATGGTGAACTAAAAAGCTTTCCAATGTTCTGTTAAAATATCATAAAACAAGAACTTCTATAGTTGTTACAAATATGTGTGGTAATAGTTCTGTGGGTTATTGTTTTATTTTGGGTATATGATTAGTCAAAACTTATACCACCAGAAAATGAGAGCCAGAACTTTTAAAAACGTCATCGCTTGCCTCCCGTTGTTTTTGGAACGTCATGACGTTACAGTGGTCCTCGCTCATTCATCCGACATAGCATGACGTCACATTTAAATAAAACTTGAATGAAGAAGACCACTATAACGTCATAACGTTCTACAAACCAAGAGAGACAAGCGATGCAAGTTTTCAAGATGGATTTATAACAGGATAATATTTGCCCCAAAAACGTATGAGAGTTATGTCACATAAGACAAGATGTATATGAGCAACAATTTAGATAAAATTAAAAGCTTTGCAGTCCACCTTTAAATCAAGATTTATTCCCTTTTCACGACTGAATCATGAATCAAAGAATCATGAGAAACAAAATGGAATTGATGATGGAAGGGCGGGGGGTTGTTTCACTCATATAGTTGTTAGTTTGGTCTGTGGAGGAAGGAAGGGTACTCGGAGAGAACCACTGCCTGTTGAATGAAATTTGGAAATGCTTCCCTAGGTGGTCCAACATTCCAGGGCATGCAAAACAAAAAGACTGAGGGTATCGATACTGAAAAGTGAGTGTCCAGATATAAACCAAGCAATATGTACCATGGGCATCTCGGTAGTAGGCATGGGTGACACTCCGGAACCTCTCCTGTCCAGCAGTGTCCCAGATCTGCAAGTGACAAACGCTACATGAACAACCAATCAAAATCTCCCAATTTGAGAGAGCTATGGTTACCATGGTTACTGCCAGCCAATCACCAACCTTCCAGAGAGCAGTTTGAATATGTTTTCATGGCTAGGAGTAACGGTGCTGCCCGGGTGGCTGTTGTCAGTGGGGTTAGTGTGTTACCATATTAGACGTACCGTGTGCGTCACGGTAGTATGCACGAGTGATGCTGCGAAAGCGCTCCTGACCTGCGGTGTCCCACACCTGAAAATGAAGAGCCGCTTTTTACTGACCTCAGATAATTAGGTCAATCTTTCATGTAAGTTTCTATTGTTTACGCCTTTGTAATACGAATAAGTCTCTCATCTAGACTCATTGTTCTAGCCAGATGGACAGCATGTATTGTTCTGCTTTCCTCTCATAGCCCTTAGTGCCTTAGGGAGCTTCCTGAAATTAGGGCATGAGTTCCTTGATAGGAATGGCATATGCTGGTTATCCAAATTGGATACCACACCATGCCCAGTTTAGAGTTCTGAATCAGTATGAGGACGAGTTCCAATTGGGATAGCCATATGCCAATCCTTTCTCTGCTGAGTTCCAAAAGTATCCCAAGAGTTCCCAGAAGTTCCAACTCGGCGCACCATGCGCCCTCCTGTTTGAAATGCCTTATGCCAGTTCCTGGAATTCCTGGCATGCCTCAATTCCGAGAAGCTCCCTGAACGATGAAAGATGGACCTATAATTAGGGATACTGAAAGCAATTACATGTGTAGATGGCAAGTACTATCCAGCTTTCATAATATATGCATTAGTTAAATGATTTTCTTGTGAGAGTTTAACCTACAGACATGATTAAATTACACAGATATTAGGAATATAATCATGAGTTAGGCATGAACAATTCTGTCACCAAGGTCACATTATACTCAGAGTACACCGGTTACAGATTAGATGTTATGGTACGTGGTGGTTGGATAAGCAAAGGGACTGATTTGGATACAACATTTTGCAAGCGGATATTTGTTTATATATTTTACTTTGTTTAGTACTTTGAAAAGAAATGTGTAGTCTGTGAACGGCACCATGTCTACAACGTTTTAAACGGCTATAATTCTGTGATTTATTATTTCAGAAATAGGTTAGAATTGACCATACATGTAGATGTGTTTGTGATCAGTACTGTTTAATGTGTGGGATCATGATGTAACTCCACTTGTTGCATTTCAAGTATAAGAGTAGACTATGGTAGACTGTGTGACTGGTACTGTTTTAGGTGATTTGGTGGTAAGATAATGCCAAAATAATAGCCTGTAAATGTGCTATTCCATGGGTATGTTTAATAATGCCATGTTGGCGGTTGGGATGTGATGGGTTGTGTGTATAGACAACCCTGTACCTGTTATGTGATAGATTATGCCTACTGAAAAACCTGTGATTGGTATGTGATAGATATGCTTACAGACAAGTCTGTGTTGGTATGTGATAGATATGCTTACAGACAAGTCTGTAGTTGGTATGTGATAGATATGCTTACAGACAAGTCTGTAGTTGGTATGTGATAGATATGCTTACGGACAAGTCTGTGTTGGTATGTGATAGATATGCTTACAGACAAGTCTGTAGTTGGTATGTGATAGATATGCTTACAGACAAGTCTGTGTTGGTATATGATATGTTATGCCAATAGATGTGCATTGTTGGTAAGCCTATAGATAAAGCTGTAGTTGGTGTGTGAGGGATTATGCCAATAAATGTGTGTGGTTGGTATGTTATAGAGCCTATAGACAAGTCTGTAGTTGGCATGTGATAGATTATGCCTTTAGACAAGTCTGTAGTTAGTATGTGATAGATTATGCCTTTAGACAAGTCTGTAGTTGGCATGTGATAGATTATGCCTTTAGACAAGTCTGTAGTTAGTATGTGATAGATTATGCCTTTAGACAAGTCTGTAGTTAGTATGTGATAGATTATGCCTTTAGACAAGTCTGTAGTTGGTATGTGATAGATTATGCCTTTAGACAAGTCTGTAGTTGGTATGTGATAGATTATGCCTTTAGACAAGTCTGTAGTTAGTATGTGATAGATTATGCCTTTAGACAAGTCTGTAGTTGGTATGTGATAGATTATGCCTTTAGACAAGTCTGTAGTTGGTATGTGATAGATTATGCCTTTAGACAAGTCTGTAGTTGGTAGGTGATAGATTATGCCTTTAGACAAGTCTGTAGTTGGTATGTGATAGATTATGCCTTTAGACAAGTGTGTAGTTAGTATGTGATAGATTATGCCTTTAGACAAGTCTGTAGTTGGTATGTGATAGATGCCTTTAGACAAGTCTGTAGTTGGTATGTAGTTAGTATGTGATAGATTATGCCTTTAGACAAGTCTGTAGTTAGTATGTGATAGATTATGCCTTTAGACAAGTCTGTAGTTGGTATGTGATAGATTATGCCTTTAGACAAGTCTGTAGTTAGTATGTGATAGATTATGCCTTTAGACAAGTCTGTAGTTAGTATGTGATAGATTATGCCCACAGAGAAGTTTGTAGATGGGGTGTGATAGATTATGCCAATAGGTGTGTGTGGTTTGTATGTTATGGAGACAAGTCTGTAGTTAGTATGTGATAGATTATGCCTTTAGACAAGTCTGTAGTTGGTATGTGATAGATTATGCCTTTAGACAAGTCTGTAGTTGGTATGTGATAGATTATGCCTTTAGACAAGTCTGTAGTTAGTATGTGATAGATTATGCCTTTAGACAAGTCTGTAGTTAGTATGTGATAGATTATGCCTTTAGACAAGTCTGTATGTGGCATGTTATAGATTATGCCTATAGACAAGTCTATAGTTAGTATGTGACAGATTATGCCCACAGAAGTTTGTAGATGGGGTGTGGTAGATTATGCATACAGACAAGTCTATGGTTTGTATTTGATAGATTATGCTTACAGACAAGTCTGTGGTCAGTATGTGATAGATTATGCCTCTAGACAAGTGTGTGTTTGGCATGTGATACATTATGCTAATAGATGTGCATGGTTGGTATGTTATAGAGCCTATAGACAAATCTGTAGTTGGTATGTGATACATTATGCATATAGACAAGTCTGTAGTTGGTATGCGATAGATTATGCCTATAGACAAGTCTGTCGTTGGTATGTGATAGATTATGCCAATAGACGCATGTGGTTGGTATGTTATAGAGCCTATAGAGAAGTCTGTAGGTGGAATGTGATAGACTATGCCTATAGACAAGTCTGTAGTCGGAATGTGATAGATTATGCCTATAGACAAGTCTGATAGATTATGCCTAGTACTGACAAGTCTGTGGTTCGAATGTGATAGACTATTTTTATAGACCAGTTTGTGTGATTGGTATGTGATGGATTATGCCTATAGACAAGTCTGTGGCCGGTAAGTGATAGATTATGCTTACAGATCAGTTGGTATTTGGTATGTGATGGATTATGCCAACAGACCGCATGGTTTGTTTGTTATAGAGCCTATAGACAAAGCCTATAGTTAATATGGTTAGTATGTGATAGATTATGCCTATAGACAAATCTGTGGTTGGTATATGATAGATTATGACTATAAACAAGTCTGTGGTTGGTATATGATAGATTATGCCTGTAGACAAATCTTTGGTTGGTGTATGCTAGATTATGCCTATAGACAAGTCTGAGGTTGGTATATGATAGATTATGCCTGTAGACAAATCTTTGGTTGGTGTATGCTAGATTATGCCTATAGACAAGTCTGAGGTTGGTATATGATAGATTATGCCTATATAGACATGTCTGTGGTGCTAGGGTATGTGATAGATTATGACTATAGACAAGTCTGAGGTTGGTATATTATAGATCATGCCTTTATAGACGTGTGTGGTAGGGTATGTGATAGATTATGCCTATAGACAAGTCTGAGGTTGGTATATTATAGATGATGCCTTTATAGACATGTGTGTGGTAGGGTATATGATAGATTATGCCTATAGACAAGTCTGAGGTTGGTATATTATAGATCATGCCTTTATAGACATGTGTGGTAGGGTATATGATAGATTATGCCTATGGACAAGTCTGAGGTTGGTATATTATAGATCATGCCTTTATAGACATGTGTGTGGTAGGGTATATGATAGATTATGCCTATAGACAAGTCTGAGGTTGGTATATTATAGATCATGCCTTTATAGACATGTACATGTGTGGTAGGATATATGATAGATTATGCCTATAGACAAGTCTGAGGTTGGTATATTATAGATCATGCCTTTATAGACGTGTGTGGTAGGGTATATGATAGATTATGCCTATAGACAAGTCTGAGGTTGGTATATTATAGATCATGCCTTTATAGACATGTGTGTGGTAGGGTATATGATAGATTATGCCTATAGACAAGTCTGAGGTTGGTATATTATAGATCATGCCTTTATAGACATGTACACGTGTGGTAGGGTATATGATAGATTATGCCTATATATAAGTCTGAGATTGGTATATTATAGATCATGCCTTTATAGACATGTGTTTGGTAGGGTATATGATAGATTATGCCTATGGACAAGTCTGAGGTTGGTATATTATAGATCATGCCTTTATAGACATGTACACGTGTGGTAGGGTATATGATAGATTATACCTATATATAAGTCTGAGATTGGTATATTATAGATCATGCCTTTATAGACGTGTGTGGTAGGGTATATGATAGATTATGCCTATAGACAAGTCTGAGGTTGGTATATTATAGATCATGCCTTTATAGACATGTACACGTGTGGTAGGGTATATGATAGATTATGCCTATATATAAGTCTGAGATTGGTATATTATAGATCATGCCTTTATAGACATGTGTGTGGTAGGGTATATGATAGATTATGCCTATAGACAAGTCTGAGGTTGGTATATTATAGATCATGCCTTTATAGACATGTGTGTGGTAGGGTATATGATAGATTATGCCTATAGACAAGTCTGAGGTTGGTATATTATAGATCATGCCTTTATAGACATGTGTGGTAGGGTATATGATAGATTATGCCTATAGACAAGTCTGAGGTTGGTATATTATAGATCATGCCTTTATAGACATGTGGGTGGTAGGGTATATGATAGATTATGCCTATAGACAAGTCTGAGGTTGGTATATTATAGATCATGCCTTTATAGACATGTACACGTGTGGTAGGGTATATGATAGATTATGCCTATATATAAGTCTGAGATTGGTATATTATAGATCATGCCTTTATAGACATGTGTTTGGTAGGGTATATGATAGATTATGCCTATGGACAAGTCTGAGGTTGGTATATTATAGATCATGCCTTTATAGACAGGTGTGTGGTAGGGTATATGATAGATTATGCCTATATATAAGTCTGAGGTTGGTATATTATAGATCATGCCTTTATAGACAGGTGTGTGGTAGGATATATGATAGATTATGCCTATATATAAGTCTGAGGTTGGTATATTATAGATCATGCCTTTATAGACAGGTGTGTGGTAGGGTATTTGATAGATTATGCCTATAGACAAGTCTGAGGTTGGTATATTATAGATGATGCCTTTATAGACAGGTGTGTGGTAGGGTATATGATAGATTATGCCTATAGACAAGTCTGAGGTTGGTATATTATAGATCATGCCTTTATAGACATGTACACGTGTGGTAGGGTATATGATAGATTATGCCTATAGCCAAATCTGAGGTTGGTATGCGATAGATTATGCCTATAGACAAATCTGAGGTTGATATGTGATAAATTATGTCTATATACAATCTGAGTTTTGTGTGATAGACTATTCCTATAGATAAGTCTGTGGTTGATACATGTATGTGATAGATTTTGCCTACAGACAAGTCTGTTGTTGGTATGTGATAGGATATTCCTATAAACATTTCTGTGGTTGATATGTCTATGCCCTGACATGTTGGTGGTTGATATGTGATAAAAATGTTGATATATGATAGACCAGTCCTCTGTGGTTGGTATGTTATAGATTATGCCTTGACATGTTGGTGGTTGGTATGTGCTAAGA
>JAVTVY010046582.1:0-20327 GCA_036873755.1 Hanleya hanleyi
GGGCAAAAATTGTATAATACAGAACATATGCTGTATAATACAGGACATGTATGATACAATACAGGACAGATATGGTATAATACTACACAGATTTTATATAATACAGGACATATACTGTATAATACAGCACAGATTTTGTATAATACAGAACTTATATTGTGTAATAGAGGACAAACATGGTACCATACAGGATAGATCTGGTAAAATACAGAACAGATATGGTATAATACAGCACGGATATGGTATAATTCAAGACAGATATGGTATAATACAGCCCAGATTTGGTATAATGCAGGACAGATATTGTATAATACAGCACAGATATGTTATAATTCAGGACAGATATGGTATAGTACAGCACAGATTTGGTATAATGCAGGGCAGATATGGTATAATACAGCACATATATATGGTATAATACAAGACAGATATGGTATAATACAGGACATATATGGTACAATACAGGACAGATACTGTATAATACAGTACAGACACGGGATAATACAGCCCATATATGGTATATTGAATGACAGATATGGTATAATACAGGACAGATACTGTATAATACAGCACAGATATGGTACAACACAGGACATATATGATACAATACAGCACAGATATGGCATAATACATCACAGATATGGTATAATACAGCACAGATATGGTATAATACCGCACATATTTCGTATAATGCAGGACAGATATGGTATAATTCAGCACAGATATTAGGTATAATGCATCTCAGATATGGTATATTAGAGGACAAACATTGTATAATACAGGACAGATATGGTATAATACAGGTCATATATGGTACAATACAGGCCAGATAATGTAAAATACAGCACAGATATGGTATAACACAGGACATATATGATACAATACAGCACAGATATGGTATAATACAGGAGAGATATTGTATAATACATCACATATGGTATAATACAGCACAGATATGGTATAATAGAGGGCAAATATTGTATAATACTGCACAGATTTTATATAATACAGGACATATACTGTATAATACAGCACAGATTTTGTATAATACAGAACTTATATTGTATAATAGAGGACAAACATGGTACATACAGGATAGATTTGGTAAAATACAGAACGGATATTGTATAACACAGAACAGATATGGTATAATACAACACAGATATGGTATAATTCAAGACAGATATGGTATAATACAGCACAGATTTGGTATAATGCAGGACAGATATTGTATAATAAAGCACAGATATGTTATAATTCAGGACAGATATGGTATAGTACAGAACAGATTTGGTATAATGCAGCACAGATATGATACAATAGAGGACAAACATTGTATAATACAAGACAGATATGGTATAATACAGGACATATATGGTACAATACAGGACAGATACTGTATAATACAGTACAGACACGGGATAATACAACACAGATATGGTATAATACCGCACATATTTGGTATAATGCAGGAGAGATATGGTATAATACAGCACAGATATATGGTATAATGCATCTCAGATATGGTATATTAGAGGACAAACATTGTATAATACAGGACAGATATGGTATAATACAGGTCATATATGGTACAATACAGGCCAGATACTTTAAAATACAGCACAGATATGGTATAACACAGGACATATATGATACAATACAGCACAGATATGGTATAATACAGGACAGATATTGTATAATACATCACATATGGTATAATACAGCACAGATTTTGTATAATACAGAACTTATATTGTATAATAGAGGACAAACATGGTACCATACAGGATAGATTTGGTAAAATACAGAACGGATATTGTATAACACAGAACAGATATGGTATAATACAGCACAGATATGGTATAATTCAAGACAGATATGGTATAATACAGCACAGATTTGGTATAATGCAGGACAGATATTGTATAATAAAGTACAGATATGTTATAATTCAGGACAGATATGGTATAGTACAGCACAGATTTGGTATAATGCAGGACAGATATGGTATAATACAGCACATATATATGGTATGATGCATGACAGATATGATACAATAGAGGACAAACATTGTATAATACAAGACATATGGTATAATACAGGACATATATGGTACAATACAGGACAGAAACTGTATAATACAGTACAGACACGGGATAATACAGCACAGATATGGTATAATACCGCACATATTTGGTATACTGCAGGACAGATATGGTATAATACAGCACAGATATATGGTATAATGCATCTCAGATATTGTATATTAGAGGACAAACAGTGTATAATACAGGTCAAAGAACTTCATGTGTCATCCTTGTTGTTGTTGTTGCTGTTGTTGTTCTCTCTCCGGTCTATATCATGGCGTTATGTTAGAGTGTTAAGGTGTAACGACGGGCGTTGACAGGCGTCACTGCATTTCGAAGAATTAGTGACAATTCCATGGAATATCAGAGCTTCTGAGCTATTTCACCAGGGCATTGAAGCATTCAGAATGGCGTTGGTGGGTGTTGCTACAAGATGACACCTCACACGACGCATTCGCACCGCGGATGGTCCATGTCTACACCAAGTAACAACCTTCACTGCTAAAAAATGCCCACTTTCGCTACTACTCGTACTGATGACGTCACCAATGACGCCACAGATGCTGTGGCTATCCCTCAAATTGGGGTTTACACCCCGAGAGCTACAACATGACACCTCCCATGACGCATTCGGACCAAGGATGGTCCATCTCTACACCAAATACCTTCCTTCACTGCCCCAAAATGCTCACTTTCGCTACTACTCCTACTGATGACGTCACCAATGACGTCACAGATGCTGTGGACAGCCCTCAAATCGAGGCCTGCACGCCGAAAACTACAAGATGACACCCCACACGACACATTCGGACTGAGGATGAAGCATCCCTACCCCAAATACCTTCCTTCACTGCCCCAAAATGCACACTTTCGCTACTACTCGTACTGATGACGTCACCAATGACGTCACAGATGCTGTGAACAGCCCCCAAATCGGGGTCTACACCCCAAGAGCTACAAAATGACACCTCCCAGGACGCATTCGAACCGTGAATAGCCCATCTCGACCCCAAATACCTTCATGTACTGCCCCAAAATGGCCACTTGACTTACTACAACCAACTGCGCATGCGCAGATTAACGCGACTTGCACTTAAAAACACACCATTCTGACTCTAACCCACACAAGCTTCACTTTGACACCTTCCACGACCCATTCGGACCCATAGGGGTCCATCTCTACCCCAAACACACACCCACATACCCCCCAAAATGCCTGATTTCTCTACTACGGCCAGACTGCGCATGCGCATATTGACGCGACATGCATTTAAAAACACGCCATTCTGACTCTACCCCACACAAGCTTCACATTGATACCTCACACGACCCATTCGAACCGTGAATAGCCCATCTCTAACCCAAACACACACCCACATACCCCCAGAATGCCTACTTACTATAATACGGACCAGGCTGCGCATGCGCAGACTATTGAACACGGACGAACCATTAGTGTAGTCAAGTGCTCCTCCACGAGAGCTTCAAAATAAGACCTCACTCGACCCCATTGGACCATTAGGGAGTCACCTAGACTCCAACATGTCCACCCCGTATGGCCCTATACACCCATAGCCATGCAGTATAGGCCTATGGGCCTACCCAGGCCTCGGTGACTTTTTTCAAAAATTTCACCGATTCGCTCCGGGACACTTCCTATCGTGTTCTAAATGACGAGACGTGAAAAACAAATCCAAACAACCCTACCGCAAATGTATAGAAGTAGATTTCCCAGGGGGACAAACATTGATCCTATACCCCCAGTATGGGACTATATGGGTCTATATCGTGACTTTTTTCAAAAATTTCACCGATTCGCTCCGGGACACTTCCTATCATGTTCTAAATGACGAGACTAAGAAAACGAGACCCCACAACCCTACCGCAAATGTATAGAAGTACGTTTCCCAGGGGGACAAACATTGATCCTATACCCCCAGTATGGGACTATATGGGGCTATATCGTACTTTTTCAAAAATTTCACCGATTCGTGCCGGGACACTTCCTATCATGTTCTAAATAACGAGACGTGAAAAACAAATCCAAACAACCCTACCGCAATGTATAGAAGTACGTTTCCCAGGGGGACAAACATTGATCCTATACCCCCAGTATGGGACTATATGGGGCTATACCGTACTTTTTCAAAAATTTCACCGATTCGCTGCGGGACACTTCCTATCATGTTTGTCTTGACGAGACTAAGAAAACGAGACCCCACAACCTATACCGCAAATGTCGACAAGTAGGTTTCCCAGGATGGTCCTATACCCCCCATACCCCATATAGGCATTTTCACGTAATTTAGGATAAAGTCCGTGTTCCGTATTTTTTCAGGAAAAATTTTACATGCACCCACCCATGCTTGAAATATACTTCACTTTGATACCTCATACAACTCCATCGACCCATTAGGGGCTCCCCTAGCTCCAAAACGTCTAGCAGGACCCATACAAGGTCCAGTTTTCGACACTAGGTGACCACATCCCGACGAAATGGCCAGTTTTCGACACCGGATGTGCCGCCATCTTGAACATACGTGCCGCCATCTTGGATATGGCCCATAATGCACCGGGTCAAAATACTCGCTTCTGATTGGCTGAGAGCTCTGTGACGGATTTAAAATACTCGCTTCTGATTGGACGAGAGCTCCGCATTGCGTCTGCGCATGCGCAGAATGATATTCCTACCTCACTCGACCCCATTGGACCCTTAGTGGCTTCCCTAGATGCCAAAACGGCTATTTTCATACCCTTTGGCCACCGCGCATGCGCAGAATGCCGATATTTCAACCCCACACCCAGCCCATTAGATGCCCCTTCATGAATGCTTCACATTGATACCTCATATGACCCCATTGGACCATTAGGGGCTCACCTAGCTCCAAAACGTCTATTTCCATACCCTTCGGCCACCGCGCATGCGCAGAATGCCGATAGTTCAACCCACTAGTCCAGTGAGATGCCCCTTCACGAAGGCTTCACTTTGATACCTCACTCGACCCCATTGGACCATTCGTGGCTCCCCTAGCTCCAAAACGTCTAGCGGGACCCATACAGGGTCCAGTTTTCGACACTAGGTGACCACATCCTGACAAAATGGCCAGTTTTCGACACCGGATGTGCCGCCATCTTGAACATACGTGCCGCCATCTTGGATATGTCCCATAATGCACCGGGTCAAAATACTCGCTTCTGATTGGACGAGAGTTCCGTGGCGGATTTGAAATACTCGCTTCTGATTGGACGAGAGCTCCGCATTGCATCTGCGCATGCGCAGAATGATATTCCTACCGCACACCCAACCCATCAGATGCCCCTTCACCTAGGCTTGGATACCTCACTCGACCCCATTGCACCATTAGGGGCTCCCCTACATGCCAACACGGCTATTTTCATACCCTTGGGCCACCGAGCATGCGCAGAATGCCGATATTTCAACGCCACACCCAGTCCATTAGATGCCCCTTCACGAATGCTTCACTTTGATACCTCATATGACCCCATTGGACTATTAGTGGCTCCCCTAGCTCCAACACGTCTATTTTCATACCCTTGGGCCACCGCGCATGCGCATAATGACCCTAATTCAACCCCACATCCAGTCCATCAGATGCCCCTTCACGAATGCTTCACTTTGATACCTCACTCGACCCCATCGGACCATTAGGGACTCCCCTAGCTCCAACACGGCTATTTTCATACCCTTCGGCCACAGCGCATGCGCAGAAGGCCGATATGTCAACCCCACACCCAGCCCATTAGATGTCCCTTCACATAAGCTTCACTTTGATACCTCACTCGACCCCATCCGACCATTTTATCTAGGGACTACTTTTTCTCCGCGGAGGCTTTTTCCCGAGACCGAATCACCGCCAAAACCGCGGCCAGACCGCATCACCGTGGATGAATACATCCTGAATACATCCCCTCCAACAATTGGAACTCTCCTGGATTGGAGGTAGCTTTTGGTCCTTCTGCCGGAACTATACTGCACTTGACCTCTCCTCCCGCCTCGTTTCCGCCCCAAATGACCTCTACATCCGGGTGAAATACGACTCAATTTAGCTTTTGTCTACTACTCACGGACTGTATCAGTGAATGCATGAAGAATATATATCACATTGCAATGAATTTATAGGAAGTCTTTGGTAGTCAGTACCGAACACCATATCCTAGATTATCATTAGGATGAAGCGGATTGGTATTGACTAGTTCGGGTAGTCACTTGCGCATACCCAGTGAAGAGCTTTGAGCTCGGCTCTGTTGACTTCCGGGGGCTATCAAATAATGTTATGCATAGGGCCGAACCGCTTCTCAAACGTCCAGAATTTATACTACAAGTTGCAAACTACAATTCTTTTAGACATGATAGCCACTTTTGTTTTCCAACGCATGCAGAATTTTGGCTATGTAATTTGAAGGAACACCAGCTAAAATCGCATGTTTATATTTAGTCCCATTGCATCTGGCTGGCAGTATCAAACCGGAAGTCAACAGACCTGTGCAAAAAGCTCTTCACTGGGCATGCGCAAGTGACTACCCGAACAAGTCAATTGTCGGGATTCAATTACAGATTGATTTCCAATGTCAATCAATAATTTGTTATGCTTGGATTAGGCTTGTTTCGTCCATAAATATTAGCAATCGTTACTGGCGTGTCCCAAATATTAGAGCTGGTTATCAAGTAATTTAAATTTGGATCCCTTTCTATTCTGTCTACTTTATATTCAAAATTACTGTTAATAAGGATAAGAACCGCACGGGCGTTGGATTCAGAGATACTTTTCTGGGTAACATTTGGACGGTTGATGCTTTTCAGTATATGTGTCAGTGTAGATGTCTTGTAAATATATGATATTGTATTTAACTTCATCAAATAGTGGAAAACGTCACAGGCGTTTTGAAGCTCTTAGCAAACCCTTGACAATACATGAAAACCATAATAACTGTATCAATAATTTAGCGCATGTACAGGGCAAGGATAATTATTGGCAATGGAAACATCGGTCAGAAAAGCAATTATCAATTGATGTCAAAATCACTGGCTTTGAAGATGTTTGCGAATATTACGAAATGTAAGGAAATATAGTGTTGGTGGATTTAAAATAATAAATGTATAAGTAAATTCCGTCGTGTTAATTTATTCAGTATATACATATATTCCTTCAGATTGTTCTAATACAGTAGCAGGGTGACTCCGTAAATATTAGCGAAAATAATTTTGTAATTAAATATTTCACATATATGTATTCATGTCATCGTCAGGAATGGTAGTTTACAACAGGTTTCATGTGTATATATAAGTTTTACAGAACGGTTCAAAGATAATCGACCAGTCAGACATACTATACAGTGAATAATGTTTTAACCAATGGTGCTGATTTGAACTAACCAGTGAAAGGATGAGGATGACATGAATAAATAAATGTTTATGTCGAGATCTACAAAATGCTTCTCGCTCATATTTTTGGGGTTACCCTCATCCTGTATTATGCCAGTTAATCAGTGGATCGCTTTAGATTGTTCTATTTCACGAATTAAATTAACAATACTACCCAGGAAGGAATTTGGAGTGCCCTTGCCAAATGTGAATCCCTAACGAGCGTTTACGTTACATTGCATGAGATGGTTGAAAGACAAACACACACTAAACGCCAAGACAATATGTTCATGTCCAGTTATATGCATATGGAGAAAAGACACAGATTTATTGAAGGGCTGAAGATATATTTGTATTTAGCCGACCCAGCGAATGCTGACGACCTCTTGAAAAAGTGTTTATGATACGGGACGTTTTACGTGTCGCAAATGACATTGAGACATCGCCAATTCAGCGGCGAACGTACAACGTCAAATCAGCTTCCGACGTCAAAGTTGATTCGACGCCAAACGCCAAACTTTATTGCAGAACATTTTTTAACGGCTAAGGTGAATCAACGTTTAATTTAGACATCATTTCATATTTTCATTTTCAACGAGTTGGGAATATTAAACACATAGAAATAACACTTGGTACATACCTTACAGGAAAGACAATCTATAATCTTTGTGGATCTACGAACAGCTAATGAGAGTAAAATATCGTCCGCGGCACGCGAAGCAGCAGGCTACAACGTGGTATGGCGGAGGGGTTATGGCAGGCTCTGTGAAACTTTTGCAGTCGCCATATTCATGGCGTAATTTTATTCCGTGTATAAAGTGAAGCCTGACAAGTTGAGTGTTTATAGCACTCCACTGATTGAGATGGGGAATCCCACAAATTCCGCAATGCGGTCCGCGGGTAACCTTGATTCCAGAAATAATTTACACAAATTATATTTAAAGTGCAAATCCTTTATCATTGGGTTGTCCGTAAAGGTCGAAGATCATCGCGCCTACGCTTATCCGGGTCACCGCGCAGCATCTGGGTGAACATGCAACATCAGGGTAACCGCGCACATCCGGGTCCATCACACAGTCATCCGGTAAACCCCCGAGGTCTTCCTGTACGTGTGTGATAAGCGAGTCGATATGTTCGAAAACAGGAGAGAGTTGGTGGGCTTGCCTGTCATCACGAATGGGGACATTCATATGCCGATCTTGACTGGTCGAGCTTTTCCCATAGGATCCGTTCCTTACTAGTTTCATGGACTCGCCGATGGTGGCTTTGCTTCGGTCGACATTTCCTTCTCTGCGGGTCGTGGTGACGGCGTCGAAAACCCACAAAACAGGCCTCGGGTCATCACTTGGTACACGCGGGTGACTGTCAGACTACCAGCGTAGTAAGGGTGTGCCGAGGAAGATCTTCTCTCTAAATATTCTGCCGATGATCATGCGACGAGGCTGGTTCAGCGTATTCCCTACGTGCTTTAAAACATTGGCGGACATTCGGCAAAGGTGTCTTTCAGGTGCTCTGGAACAAAGAGCTGGTGAGGACGGACGGCGTTCAGGAGTTTGGGCGTGGTGATCCATTGGTCATTTTTGAGCAGGTTGGATGAACTGTCGCAATCCTGGGTAGGACTGTACCATGTCATAAAGCCGACACTCCTACACAACCCCTCGATGTGTCAGTTCTTCTGTACCTTCTCACGCAAGACATGGGAGTTGAGTCCCTATCCTCGCTAAAACCAGGGGTATCTCTATCTCTATGATAGATATAACCCCTGGTCCGCTTGGGCAATGTATCGCGATCAACGACACACAGCGGCATCCTGTACATATTGACCAATCAGATCACTTAAGCACCGCGACCATGGCGACCGTGACAACAGATCGAAAACACCATAGTAGATAGCTTGTGCGATACCCAGTGCAGAAGAACATGCACCTTTTCAACAACCATGAACATTAATAAATATAGGGAAACATAGTTTAAAACAAAATCTATTTGAAGAGAAAATAAACTCATTCATCTCCATTCATCTACCATCAAACATCCAACAAGCCAGGCAAATGTAGAAAACACAGAAGCTTTAAAGGCGGTCGGTGTATCCGACCACACCTTCCCACTGAAGGGCTTGAATTGGGTTGAAACGCACGGATTTCTATAAAATTTCACTGGTCTATCCATTAATATTTTATTGTTATGCGTGCTTGGATTAAATATTTTACATTCGATATCAGCGAATAGTTTAGCAGCGAACGTAAAACCCAAACGTTTTTGACTGCCAGCGCAGTTTTTCTAGGTCACATAACTGGAGTGTGTGGACGGAACGCGGTTTGCTATGCAAGTTGGTCAAGGGTTCGCCTTTGGCTCACAAATAGAAACCGCGACGTGGTGAAGATGTTGAGTCCCCGACGGTCGTTGTAGCGGTGGTGGCCGTGGACATCGATCGTGAGGGCACACTTGTAGTCGTGCCAGTAGCCCCCTTGGAATTGAAAGAGGGTAGGCTGTTGACAGATGAGGACAATCCATCTAAAAGAAGGCGTCGATTTCCGATTCGCTCCTCGGTGTGGTTGGCTTGATGTCCGATGGTGATACCGAGGGAGTACGCTACCCAATCGAGCCACTGGTGAGCCTGACCCGTGCCGGACCGTTGTGCCTAGAAATGATCACCCTCGCGGAGAAACCAGGTATAATAGTCAACCGGCATGGGTTGTGCTATGCAGGAGAGGTGCAGGGCGTTGGCATCAACCCCGATGATTGGGTCAGGCCTTGCTCATGGTCGCTGTGAAATACAAGACTGGGCCCATCCACGATGTTCTGCTTAAGACACGCGTGCTTGTCGGCGTCCTTTTGCTCGACGAGATAGAAAAAGATAAGTAGATCATGAAACAGATACCCCAGCGTGAGTCCGGGAAGGCTGATACTGACTTTGAACATTTCCATCCCATCTCCTGGTAGAGCCGGTGTGATGGATAAAAATGTCCTGGTGATTAGTGTCCCTTTTCATATAATTTTCTATAGCAACCAAGGACGGACACTTGTCCCCAATGCGAAGAAAAGTGTCCTAGCTGGGTTAGAAGATGGGGGCCGGACACTCTTAGCCACCGGACATTCTTAGCCTGCATACCGGAATATCTTCTCAGTCTCTTCGAGGAAAGACACATCCAAGTTGTTGTACCACCCCTGATCCACACCTGCTGTAGTTCGCCGTAATTCTTCTTTCATGTCATTGTAGAATCAGGAGTTAATGACCGCCTTGGTGAATATTATCGTGTAATGATTTTTCAATTTTTAGTTTTAGATCGTCAATCAAAAAACCGAGCGGCGTATTTCAACATGCACTATGAGAAATAGTTCCTCATTTCATAAGCCTAAGTTTCAGCACTCTAGCCGTGGGGATAGCGAATATATATAGGGAGGACTTTCCGCCCCTCCCCAGGCTGCGGTACACCCCAAATTGCCCAGGGGTAATTTCTCTAATTTCTAGAGGTAAGGCCTTGTCAATATCTGGCATGGCTCAACATCCTGTGTATTTGTTATAAGAAAGAACAACAGTCATCCATACTAAGTCACATTTCTGTTAACCTAGTTGTCAAAGTTCTAAAAATAAATCTGATGCAATGCATGTTTGCCGATTGTAGACAATAACTCATAGCCGAGGGGTATTGGGGCCAATTGGGCTATATTATGTAAGGGTTACGAATAATACGAAAGCGAAAGCTGTTGCGCTTGTGACAATGGATACCGAGTACGCTCCTACTTTCAATAGCCGTTACCATTGTAGACTGTACTAATTAGATCTGTGCAAAGTGGAAGATGTAGAATTAATGCTGTAAAATGACCTGGCTTCTTGGGAAATCGGAAAAGGTGAGTACAGAATTTAAAAATCGGTCCAATTTTTTCGTCCCGGTGGCGATCTTTCCGGTTTTAACTGGATTTTCCACTCACTCACCAATTACAGCCCACTTAGAGAGATGCTGCATTTCAGGTCTACACTTTTAATAGCTAGAAATTACATTCCTATTTGTTTAATGCTGCCTTTTAGGTTCGCGTTCCTGCCTAGAGTATTCGATACCCTAAAGATGCTTCGTTTCACGTCCGTGCTTTTAGAGCGAGCTACCAACCATAGTAAACTTGTCCTGGACCTTCATATTGTATCTAAGAACCTTGGTCTGCATATCGGTAGCCGTTTGCTCTAATTTCGATATTTAACTCATACCTAAAGACGTCAAATAGCTATCCTTCGGCTTCAACATCTGGAATAACTCCCGTGATGTTTAAAACTAGTAAAAGAGGGTCGCACCTTACGTCAAACAGTCAAATGTTATCAAAACGCCCCAGTTTCGTGTTGCTCAAAATAACGCTCACGACTCCCGATTCGGAGGCACTTGGGAAGGAGACCAGCCTAGAGACTGTACAGAATTTCTACCAAGAACCATTATGTCTCCAGCGATTTGCATCTGTTTTTTCACAGGTATGCTGTTTGACATATTCTTCTACAATTCTTCTGTATTTTATCACTATTAAACGGTATGATTCTGTATCTTATAATTATTAAACGATATCATTCTCTTCATTTAATAAAATGATGAGCAGTAAATGTATCTTCCCGACATGTTTCATGTGCAGAAAAATCATCGTGTATATGATAAGTGGAGACAACAAATTTGAATTTGGATTGTCATATATAACACATTCTCTGTTGTTATGAATTTCACAGCCTGGTATCATTTTCATACTGTTATTGGATCATTTGGAGGTAATAAATACATAATGCAGGATAATTCTGAGCGGATGCATCACATTCCAAAATGGTGTCATTTTCCAATGTCGTTAAAGAGTACAGAGTCTTTGAATTCAAAGCCATATAGAGGACAAAAGCCAGTGTCCAAAAATATATAGAAGTGGTAAACAGTTTTCAGTGAAGCCAAAAAGACAGCATTTTGTTTCTATATCTCTAATGTATTCTTTAATGAAACGATTAGAGCGGAGCGGAAAGTTTTACTTGAGCAAGTGGACAGGGATGTAGGACCGTCATACGAAAAGGAACAACAAAACAAAATATTTTAGATACTGCATATTTACTTTAGTTCTTGCTCACTTGCTCGCTTGGTAAGTAAATCCTCTCCGCTTCACCCAGTTGTATGTAACATACCTATGTGTTTGCACAAGAGCCTACACAGAAGTGAATGACCCACCTTACATCATCACTAGATATTACCACAAGAAAGACAACAAACGTACTGCTACGTCAAATTAGTTATTTGGTCAAATAACTCATTTCGACACATTTATATCATGTATGTAGACACCCTACCCTATTAAATTAATAGACCCAATCATCTTCATCACAACTAACTCCTTTTTATTCATGTTAAGTTTTCCTTTTGTATTGTCCAGTATTAGTGGTCACAGCGGTCCACTCACAGACGACAGAGCCAACATACGTGTGTAACGATGGAGGTGACTGTGACCGTCATTGTTTTGGCCTTAAGGGAGAATGTACAAATGGAATCTGTCAGCACTGCCATCCGCCGACTGCTTCAAGCTGCCGCGGCGAAATAGATTGCATAATATCCTGCAATGCCCACCATCACCAGTTGTTCGGGGTTTGCAGTCACGGAGAATGCCGATGTGGTTTCCATTTCGGCTAGATTGAGTGGATCTGAATGTAGGCGAATGACATCAGGTATACCGTGACGGACAGACACTTTGCTCCTTGAATTCAAGTGGAAAAGACGTCAGTCATGCAAAATGTAGACATTCTATCAACGTGCGCATGATATCGTTTTTTGGCATCCGAATGCAAAAGTTCATGCAACATCGATATTTGGGCAATATTGACACCTGACGTCTTAATTCAATGAGGAAAATGACTGCATTGTTTGTAATCATGGCCCGTATGAACGCTGTTACAATGTAGTTGTCCTATCTGGGGGAGTGACACAGTTGTTAAACTGGATATATCTATATTTATCCAATGACTTTCGTTTGATGGTTTCATTGTATAATATTCACTACACCAGTCATTCGTGGTGTATTTGAATACGCATATGGTGCATTTGATATGCACCACAGTTTACCTCTATTGTCTGATTACTCGAAAAGGCCAGAGCTCCTCACTCAAACTCAGATTATAATTGGATAAAAGTATGCCAAATACGGGCGCGATATTGCATTCGCGGGGGCTTCGCACTCACGAGTACAATACCTTGCGAATATTTGGCATACATTGTCTCGTGTCGTCATGTAGCTATCACTTATTTACTTCAGTGTTTTCCAACTTTCCGCACAAGCACACATACTGACATACTTTTCTCCACAACGTATTCCAATGCCTATTTGTTCTTGTCATATTGGTATTAATATTTCTTCTTTCTTTTCAATTTTTGTAGCTATGAAGACCTCTGTGTTCCTTATCACCAGAATAAGCGCTGAAAGTGTAATACCTGAAATAAAACGTGGAAATGATGTGGTAACATGATATACGTGTTGTGCATATGGAGAATAACCGAATCCCATACGTCTTTCGGTGCAAATCAAAGCTCAGTGTGTCTGATGTGTAAATCGCCTGTGTCTTCCGGCGTATTGTCGGGGGTGGTGTTGATGAAAGGTGAATAGAATACAATCGTCTAGTCCTTCATTCAATATTTAGCCGTCGTCCATTAAGCTATTTCCGCGTCCATAATCCAAATACCTATTCCATATAACAGCATTAACACCATTTTCAACAAAAACTAAACAAACAACAATCATAGTATACATAAACATAGGCTAGTTGCCTGCAAGAGAGAAGCGGCCAACAGTTTTCAGTGACGATGATCCAAAAATATCAAATCCGTATCGCTGATCATGATCAGTATTCTTGATCCATACGGTTTTGGTTGTAAAGTCGTTATCTAGAGAATGATGTATCTCGGTCACGCTTTGATTGGGTTCATGGGTTCATACGGCCCCGAGCCCCGGGTTAAACGGAATTAGACACAAGTTACGAAACATAACGCCACAAATCTTGCACGGTTGTATCTCACGATTATCATAGAAAGTAAGGGTGCAGTCTACAGAAGGGCCATGGCATCTGAAATTAAACAGTAGGCAGGTTCATTTTATGCTAAACAGCAACCGTGTTATTAGAGAACCCCCATAGAACTATATATTTTCTGAAAGAGTAGGCTCTTGACATAAAGCCGAGACAGATGTAAGCCTTGTTGACGAAAATCAGGGTCCCCATAACCCATACTGAACTTGCTTCAAACTTCAGGAAAATCCTCTAAAATTGGTCCAAAATGGGTAATATTCCCCCTCCACCAAAGAAAAAACTTGACAATCGATTGTCCTGAAACTCACCGACAGTGTGCCCAGTCCAAGGACCAACAAAAATTGGCAAAGAAAATAGGGTGTTGCCCAGGCGGTTTTCAAGCTCAATTTTACTCCGTAAAGTATGTCATGTGCTCGTAAGCTGAAAATGGCCCCAATTTACAGCCACACTTTCACACTTCCATCTGCATAGTGAGGCAAGTAGTATATATAACGTAAATTGATGAGATAGCGCCTCACTGCGCATGCGCAGAACCTTGTGTGACGTCATAAGTGTGCGCAGAAAAAAAAAATGGGGCGGTATTGGGGCGGTGTGCGCATGCGTGATGTGTGGGAGGTGGGTACAAGATGGCCGCCAGTGTCATGTGTGGGAGGTGGGTACAAGATGGCCGCGAGTGTCATGTGTGGGAGGTGGGTACAAGATGGCCGCGAGTGTCAGTGAGTGCAAGATGTGGGAGGTGGGTACAAGATGGCCGCCAGTGTCATGATGTGGGAGGTGGGTACAAGATGGCCGCCAGTGGAAGATGTGGGAGGTGGGTACAAGATGGCCGCCAGTGTCATGATGTGGGAGGTGGGTACAAGATGGCCGCCAGTGTGAGTGAGATGTGGGAGGTGGGTACAAGATGGCCGCGAGTGTGAGTGAGTGCAAGATGTGGGAGGTGGGTACAAGATGGCCGCGAGTGTCATGATGTGGGAGGTGGGTACAAGATGGCCGCGAGTGTGAGTGAGATGTGGGAGGTGGGTACAAGATGGCCGCCAGTGTGAGTGACATGTGGGAGGTGGGTACAAGATGGCCGCATGTGAGTGAGATGTGGGAGGTGGGTACAAGATGGCCGCCAGTGTGAGTGACATGTGGGAGGTGGGTACAAGATGGCCGCCAGTGAGTGGAAGATGTGGGAGGTGGGTACAAGATGGCCGCCAGTGAGTGGAAGATGTGGGAGGTGGGTACAAGATGGCCGCCAGTGTGAGTGAGTGCAAGATGTGGGAGGTGGGTACAAGATGGCCGCGAGTGTCATGATGTGGGAGGTGGGTACAAGATGGCCGCCAGTGTCATGATGTGGGAGGTGGGTACAAGATGGCCGCGAGTGTGATTTGGTGGGAGGTGGGTACAAGATGGCCGCGAGTAGTAAAATGTATAAAAGGAGTCGATTTTTAGGGAAAGGGGTGTATTCAATCTGACTTACCTGACCTGACTTGATCAGCCAGCCAGCCAGCCAGTCCTTCTGCCTGCCTAGCCGCTTGTAATAATACTTTTACACCGTAGCAGTTGCTCACCAGCCTGGAGCCCATAGTCATGGCGTCATTATCATTATTTTTAGTCAGGCTTGCAAAGTACCGTGTTCGTCTGATTGAAGAGATGCGGAATGTGGGTGAATTATGTGATTTCCTTATGCAGGAGGAAAACATACTACTGGAACAGCGCGCCGAAGAAATCATGGCGGAGAAAACCACTTCAGCCCAAAACACAGCCCTCATCGATGATGTACCGCAGTTTACCTACTATGGATGTCTAGCCTTCATGGCGGGATTGAGGATGGCGGGAAATGACGAACTAGCAGATCTACTTGAAGCCCACGATGACCACGTTATACAAGATAGTACTCAAGATGCTGATGTGTTAGTAATGGATACCACTACTAAACAGCGTACTACAGCTAGCAAACGTGCGTACACTACCCCAGAGGCGAGTACTACACCTGCCAAACGCGTTTCACGCTCCAAACGCCCCCGACTAACACCGTTAGTTATACCTGAGTCAGTAGTTGTACCCCAGCAAGTGCCTGTGAAACAAGAGGTAGAACTTCCTCTGTCTGTCCAGGAGATTAATAATCTGATCCAGCAAGCTTACCAGGCAGCCCACAGGGACATTTGGGAGCTCTCACCTTATTTGACAGTGAGTGTGAAAGACGCAGAATTGCATTTGAATGCGGCGGGCTTTGGCGACAAACCCGGTAAGCATATTGCCCTGAACTTAGAGAGCTGGCAAAAACTGCAGACCCTTGATTACGCCATCGATGCAGTTATTCGCGACGACGGGCGTGATGAAGCGAAATTTCATGTGGGTGACGACATTTATGTGAGCTGTGCTTATTACAACGATGAGCTGCTCGTTCATATTCGTAAATGGCGTATGCAGTTAGATACGCAACAGCTCGTACCTTGTCCTCAGGGTGTCACTTTCAAATTAACAGCCTGGCGGAAGTTACAGAGTCTCGCAAGTTCCATTGGTTCAGCTCTGGTCTACCAGGTGTCTCACTATATTTACCTCAAGTACATCGATACAGTCTTGCAGCTCATCAGACCTAAAATTCCACAGCACACTCCAGTACCTTCATACGCAATGATCACTGAAGCACTGGAGGCCGTGACGGAGACGGAAATTGCCCTGGGAGTTGAAGCGGCTTGCCTGTCCAAAATTCCACGTGAAGAAATTATAACATACATTTACGTGCACCAAGGACGGAAAGCTGATGATGAATTCAAACAAGTCTTGATGGCGAATTATTGAGAACAAGTGTTGAACAGAACATTTATTACCATACACCTTCATTGAAGTGGTTTGAGAGCGTATAATTGTATTAAAACATTCAATATTCAGATATAATTGTATTAAATTCAATACCCTTGTGAATACGTTCATTCTATTTGTGTTAATAAAAAATAGTAGACGAAAATTACAAAAAATGCTTAGTGTTCATTCTTTTGTTCCCTAGTTCCAATACGTGTATTTTCATACCTTTAGGCCGTCGCGCATGCGCAGAATCACCCTAATTCAACCTTCCACCCAGTCCATTAGATAGCCCTTCAACCTTATCAAAAGTATCACGTACCAATGAATATCTAGCAGAAAAAAAATTTTTGGCTATCCCCAGCTCCAAAAAGGCTATTTTTATACCCCTTCACTGCCGCGCATGCGCAGAAGGGTGATAGTTCAATCCCATACCCAGTGCATCAGATGCCCCTTCACCTAAGCTTCAATTTGATACCTCACTCGACCCCATTGGCCCATTAGGGGCTTCCCTAGATTGGCTGTTCCATCAACCTTCCCTCCTCCCGACCCCGCCCCCTTTTTCCCTGCCTTGTTTTCAATATTTAATTGTTAAAAAACATAGAAAATGAAAAAGTTTTTTTTGGGTTCCATTTTAATCTTTTTTTCCTTGTTTTTAAAATAAAAAAAAAATTTTGGCCATGCCATCAACCTTCCCTCCCCCTTGTCCCCCTTCTAATTCCCCTTTTTCCGTTTTTTCAATATTTAATTGTTAAAAAATTGAAAAAATTGAATTTTTTTTTCTTTGGGGATAACAATGATGGGGTCTGATGTTAATTTTTGTGCTTTTAGAAGTTTCCTCTTCCGGGGAAGATGGTTGGCCCTGAAAAGGGCCGTTAGTGTTACACACGACCACACTTAGGCACGGTAGATTTTCTTTATCCCTCCTACATGTTTCCGGCAAATTGGACATTTTATTTTGAGATGGTTCTCGCCGGCCTCAGTGCAATGGCACATGTCTCCTACACACGTCAGTGTCACCCAACAACCCGCACATAGGCATAAATGACCGCATGGCAAAACAGCAAACTCGCTTTCGTCATCTGTACATATGCTACAGCGTGATATTTTCTGCTCTTTATCCAGTTGTTCGTATTGTCTGTGAATCTCCTCGTCCATTTTAATCAGGTCTTCTTTCAGTCCATTAATCAAGTTGTTCAGGCGAGTTATCTGGGCTTCACACCTAGAGCATTGTTGTGGCGGAGTTTCGGCGGTAGTTGAAATCATTGGAATTTCACCAGGCGTTGTCGTTGGCCCACGTCTACTATTTAACCATGGCAGTTCATTTTGTAGTTCCTCATCAGTTGTGTCATCATCGGGTTCTTGTATGGTCTCCATCGTGCTTATTTCTGCGTCATGTGCATCCCTTAGTCTTTCCAATTGTGCATTTTCTTCGACAGTTCGCCGGAGTTGTTCTAATTCTTCTGTACTGCGTGTTAAGATGGTTGTTTCGTCTTCCAATTCCCTTTGAAAACTGGTGGTTACCATCATTCCATCATTTTCCTGAACGCTAACCAGCTCTCTGTGTTCTGTAGCGGCATTTCTCGGATCCCTAGCGGGGTGATGTGTAAACAGCGCACGTCTTGTTGAATTCATGATTGTATGGGTGAATAAATGTCACAATATACACGTATTTATACTTTTAGTGGGCTGTGGGAGGTGGGTACAAGATGGCCGCCAGTGTGAGTGAGTGCAAGATGTGGGAGGTGGGTACAAGATGGCCGCCAAGTGTCAGTGAGTGTAAGCTGTGGGAGGTGGGTACAAGATGGCCGCCAGTGTGAGTGCAAGCTGTGGGAGGTGGGTACAAGATGGCCGCCAAGTGTCAGTGAGTGCAAGCTATGCTCACTGTATATGAGTGTGCTTTGTTATCATTGTTCAAGCATAAAAATTTCCTATTTTTTTCCATAAATCCGTTACAATTTTCTCGGAATTATGATAAGACTAATCCATAGTGTACACGTATTTTTTTAGCCAGGAAAATTAAATTATTTCCAATGTACCTGGGTTTTAGACTACCGTACACTAACTTTATGATTTTTAAAATGCCTAAAAATTAATAAAATAACCATATATTCTAGCGTTAGGTTGTTAAAAGAGAAAAGATACCAGATTGAGGAGAAATAGGCCACATCAAGACAGGAAAAACAGAAAAGATGTGAGAACAAAGAGGCTAAGAGACAGGAAAATAAGCCCAGAAAAACAAATCCAAGACGAAATCAATTATGTATGGACATTAACAACAACAACAGTCGGACGGACCACAGAACGTCAAAGAGATTTGTATATCCATTGTGTAGAATGCGCGAATCCATTTTCTAAATTCGCTATATTCCCTTGTGGGCACCAGGGTATGTGTGAAAGCTGCATCAACCACCACGCTAAGATACCATCGTGTGCAGAGGCGAATAAACCGATAGTTTGTCAATTGCTTCCTTTGACGTGTCCTGTGTGCGCTCAGAGAAGAAGACAACAGACCTTGTCAACAACGATGTAATATGGCTATATTACATATTCCAACGGTTTTTTTAAAAACCACCCAGCTGTTCCGAAGGGGGACTTCTAGCAAAGCACAAAATAATTTAACACGAGAATCACACCCCTGTGTTCGTTCAAATTTGCAAAGTACGCGGTCGGACCATGTGGACACCAGGGACTTTGTGAAATTTGCATTCACCGTCGAGCCGGGATATCCACCTATATACCGTTCCACAACACACCTGTACAGTGTCAATTACTATATGTAACCTGTCCTGTCTGTGATGCTAGGATATCGGCCCAATCAACGGAGTAAATGGCTATATTTACTACAGATTCCAAAGGTTTTTTTAAAAACCACCCATGTTTTCCGAAAGGGAACTTCTAACTATGCACAAAAAATTAAACACGAGAATCACAGCCCTGTGTTCGTTGAAAATAAATTCCCCACGCTTATGAAAATAAATTTTTATAAAGTCCATTATACCCTCGGACTGTAATATTAAATTAATGGACATAACCCCACGCTTAT
>JAVTVY010046583.1:0-20981 GCA_036873755.1 Hanleya hanleyi
GTGCTGACACACAAGTCGTATGATGCTGGAGATGGAGGACATGTAGGCAAAGCTTCCTCCTTAGACGGCTCCTTCTTCCCGTAGAGAGTTGCTGCTGTAAGTCTCCTCCGTTTACGGGTGATATCCGACAGCTGGTCGGTAAGCTGCTTGTCTTCGCCAACCGCTGGTCTGGGCATTTCAGGAATCAATTCTTGTAATGCCGCTATCCTGGCTCTGAAGGAAATCTCTTCCTTGCTGCTGCTTTCTACCTCCGTCTGACGGGTGGGGGTCGAAACTTGAGATGAGGATGCCGCAGAAGTGGAGCGTCGTGCATGGCCCTCATCCTCCGAGCCAGACTCAGCACTGCTAGTAGAATGGGGTTGAGTAACCTCCGGAGCCTCCGTAGAAGGAACTTCTCCCGTGGTGATGGTTGCTGTTGGAGGCCTTCTCGGAACAGACGTCCGCTCACTCCGCTCCGCGGGATGGCTCTGGTCCCTGGCTGCATCCCCGGTCTTCTTCTTATCCCGATGCTCGGGCTTTTCATGATGACCCGGGCTGCGGTGACGGTGGGTATAAGTCCGTTCTCCCGACTCCGTATACTGTAGCCGATGACGGGAAACCGGTGAACGGCTCCTTTGCCTATAGTACGGTCGCTCTGGTGAGGTCTCCCTGTACCGGCGCTCTCCGTAAGGTGAACGGGACCGTCGCCTGGACTGGTATCCCTCCCGATTTCGATGCGGTAGTGGGGATCGGCTTCGTCTATGAGACTTGGCTATCGCAGTACCGGTATACGGTTCCGTGGAACGGGTGTGACTTGAACTGGAAATCGACTCATGCCGTTCTTGCTGCTTCCGTTCCGCGTGAGTCCGTGTCCTGTCAGATGCGGAGTCCCGGCGATCTGTATAAGTCCGTTCCTTGTGGGTCCGTGACTTCTCAGATGTCCGTGCTGTAGCCCGCTGCGGGGTACGGCTCCGAGTACTGGTCTCAGGATGAGGTTCCGTGGTACGGCTCTCTGTATGGGTCCGTCCATCGGTGTCCTTATAGGCTTTCGGCTTCTCCAGCTCACGGCCTTTCTTCGTGCGGTGATCCCGGCCAGCTGTTTCCTTGTCGGGGTCCCGCTGTGATGCCGGAGTCCGGTTGCTTGGTCTTGATTCCCGGACTACCGTAGCCGATTCCTTCTGTGTCCCCGGTATACGGCTGTCTTTCGTCGCTTGCGGAGACTTGGAAGAACAGGAGTTGATGTCCGAGGAATCGGCTTGATCTGTGTCTCTGCCAGGGCTACTTTTCAGGTCAGCTGGTTCAGTCGCAGGAACTGTAGACTGGTCTAGCTGAACGAAGTCCTCGCCTCTAGCAGGTGCTGTTTCCATAGGAACTGTGCCGCTGGGCTGTATGACCGGACTCGTCAAGTTGGTAATGTCCATGTCTTGATTCCATGCAAGATCGTCGAATAGGGCCTGATTAGCATGAGCTCTTTCTGTAGGTCCTTTCTTCGAATCGAGGCCGGCAGCTCTCAGCAGAATGCTACGCCTAGCTAAAGCATAGCTCGCCCAGGTCACGTCGTCCCAGTCGATGCACTCAGCACAGGTCGTCTCTCTGTAACATACCTGTGCTCTGCATTTAAAACAAGTTGTATGTGAGTCTTTTACGGGCCAAAATTGACGACAAGATTCACATCTTTTACTATTCTTAATAGTTTGGGTGACTACGTTAGCCATGATTGACTTACAATACCAAAAAAAACCCTAGGGTGCGTCTATATAAGCCAAACACTTTGTTTACAACGGAGCTCTTTCAAAACAGGTCTAGCTAGCTAGACTGCAAAAGAAAAAGAGAATGGGACATGCGCGAAGAGCACGCCACCTAGCGGACGATCCAGGGGACCGTTAAGGGGAGTTAATTTGTTTGCAGTGGATCTCCAAATGGAGGAAAAGTGGCATTAAGTAACAACGGGTGTCGTTTTAAGACATAAACAATGTAATTAATTCATCTATAATCTCATGCTTTATATGTATTTGAAGAACAAATATATCTAGGAGCAATGGAACTAGTCTAGCCTCACTATAAGGTGCCTCAATATAGCACTGATTCTGATCTAAGGCAGGTGGTGTGGTGTCCCCAAATTGATAAATGCATACTATTTCACCCCTTTTATAAGGCTGAAAATCTATATGGTGGTTTAAGTTTTGTCCCGCAATAACAGCGTTATAGAGAGGTTACACTGTAGAAGTCTACATCCTATACATTAGACAAGCTGGAATGAATTGGCCACTGCCTCCCTGCTCATAACAAATGATGTTACGCAAGTTGCGCAAGATTTGGTTGTATTGTGTTCGCCCAGATTCAAAACAAAAATCGAGTGCTGCATCACGCGAGGTGTCGAAGATGATGGAATTTGACTACTCAGCCTATGAAAGGTACATAATTAGTCACACCCATGATTCCCCGTGTGGTGCCTCTGCATTTCATCTTGTGTGTGTAGGGACTGTGCAAGAGTCTAATGATGTATACCAAATGTCCTAAGTCTGGTTAAAGTTCCTTGGTAATATCTTGGGTGAGTGAGTGAGTGAGTAGGATTTAATGTCATTTTCAACAAGTTTTCAGTCATATCACGACGGGGTAATACATGTATCTTGGCTTTTATTCCAAATTAACTTGAGATTGTATCATACACAGAAAAGTCTGATATAATTTCTGAACATCTGTCCACTGACATACATCACCACATATAGGCTCACATGTGTGTTGTAAGTTTGGTGCTTCAACCAAGACATATTCATCTGAGATATCATGGTAACAATCTATTTACCGAGTTTGACCTGCTCACCTGGACAATATAGGGTAGCCAGACAGATTTTTAAAGGCTTGTGGTCTCCATTCACGATGTAACTTTGATGCTTCTATATGAAGGCATAGTCATTCTTGTGATATGGTGAAAATGGGGACAGATGGACGGATGTACAGACATGACGGATGTGTGGACAAAACCCCACAAGACCAATTTTGGCCAAGAGGTGAAAAACAAGTAAACAATTTACTACTGACCCGATTTGATAAACAGAAAATCTAAATGCACATATTACTTACCTCTCATCCTGATCTTTTGTCCATTTTATTGAGGCTCCACACGGTTTGGTCCTATACCATAATTTGACACAAAATGGAAATTTTTCAGCAGTAAATACAGCATTCTTCCAAACCTTTACACACCATTTGTCCACAGAAAATGAGAGTTTTTTCCGCGGAAACAATTTGCATTGATCGTAAATGTCATGCCTCTTTCTCCACTCTCGCGGTTTGGTGGATTCGATTTGAGACCGAATTTCTCCAGGGACTTCTATTTCCTCGACCGCTGTCAATTCTATGTCACAGCTGTCTAATATCAATGTGAAGTGACCTTCCAACATGTCTAAACTCTGTGTGGAACAATCGCTGACACTATTTCTTGATGTGTTTGCAAATGTCACTTTCTGATCACTTTCAGTCAGCCTACATTTGCTAGCATTCAAATCCTCCTCACATGTCAGGTGAACTGAAGAACATTGAACAGATTCTGAACTATCAGCTTTTGTAATCTCATTACTGAGCATAGTTTCGGAGGTATCGAGTGCTGTTGGGTGGGTCAAGGGAGGTAATTTGGATTTATCAATGTAACATTTGAGACATTTTTCAGGTCTAGATTCTGTGTTGTTGGTCATCAACTGAGAACAACTACATTGTGAACAGTCTTCTTTGTTTATGTTTTCACTGCTTCCGGGTGATGTAGACTTTGTCGATTCAAATTTGACATTTGCCTCAGAGTCCTTCTCGCTGGGCCAAAGAAAGTAGGTCACACTTCCAGCAAGTGATTCATTGGTGAAGTCACAAGTAAGATCTAGAATAAAATGTCTAGCACATATTTCATGGAGATTTGCCATCAAAGGAAGGTCATGCTCATGAGAGTTGTTCCCCTTGTCACAATCTGCAGCTTGCGAATTATCTCCCTTGTCACAATCTGCCATCTTCAGAAGTTAAAACTGTTCAAATTCACTTCAGCAACAATTAAAACCAAACTGTTACATCTGTGAACAAAGGAGTTGAAGATGGCTGAAAATCAGTTGACTCCTTCTTTGAATCTGAAATGGAAAAAGAATTAAGTGAAAGTTCAAGATCAAGATCAGATTTTATTAATTCATGGATTTCTTAATTTACTCCTCAGATAAAGCAGTAGTTGGAAAGTTTTAGCCGTTGATTTTATATAGAAATCAAAACCAATGTACCACTACAAATACACAGAATTCAACAAATGTGAAGTCTGTCCATCAATTTCGGCCTATTCGTCGTGAAAGGAAAACACAATAGGTGATTACAAGTAGGAAACCTTGTTAAACCTTGGAAAAGCTACCGACAAGTTGCATTGCACATGGTGTTCCCGGTTTGAAGATCCTTACAAAACGAACATCCTGAATGCATGTTTTCTGAGTTCATACTGAATATGCATCATTTGTGTTTAATGCCTGATGATTCTTCCTTGAAAAAAAAAAAAAAAATCTATGATTGTACAAATGGTATCGGCCGACTGCTATTATCCGCAAATTTAAACTGATGGACATAAGTTCAGAAACAAAGCCTCAATTTGACACAGGGACAGGTAGGCCTCTCAGACACAGTCAGGGTAGGCGTCTCAGGGCCAGGTACTAACTGCTGAATTATTTCTAGAAGAGTTAACTTTCCCGTAAGTTATTATATGTGGACTATTTCTATAAATCAGGAAACTGATTCGATGAAATAGCATATACATGTAACATGTAATTAGGCCTCAGAATGGAGCCTCACGGAGAAACAGCAGACCATCGTACGACTGTATGCTGTGAATTCTTGTGTCATGGTATTTGTTTTAACTTTCCGGGGTAGAAATAAAAATTACCCCTAGAGGACAAAAGACTTGCAAAGTCAAGAAAGTTACTTGACAAAATTGTTGTTCAAGATTTTCTTTTTTCATTTGAACATATTTAATGAAATCATGCCAAAGTTCAATCTAAGTTTCAAAATGATAAGAGGATCCAATAATTCCATGACATGGAGTCCATAATAGAGGTATCCAGGTAAGTTGTAATTTCAAATCTTCTGTAATAAACCTTTACACAGTTACAAAAAACAGAGATTCTCGCAGGTTATAACAGCCCTTTTTTATGGTATTAGTGATTATTTATCTCTCAAAATATAACTGACATATTTCATTGTTTATTTTACATTGATTTCTCGAGTTTCATAACAATTTACTCAGTAGTTTAGTAAATTCATTATCAAGGAGTCTATACAATGATGGTCTTCTCATGTTAATCTAGAGGTAGCGGAAGTCAAATCGTTAACTCTTTGAGACCAGAATGCAGTGCGTTTAACATGGTGGTACTGTAAATTTAGAACCGCTAATCTGTGTTAGGAGAGAGAGAGAATTAAGGTTTAACATCGCGTTCAGCAATATTTCAGCTATATAGCGACCTGATCTGTGTATACCTCGATTAAGGTATTTTCCCCAACTCGATGAACTATCTGACTAATATATCGAATGAGACCGTACCATTCTCATGAGGCTCATCAATCCACCTTCTTAGTGCTGAGCCATTTCCACGCCTATTGTAGATACAACTTTACATTGCTCTGCTGTCATCCCACATGCGCCAATCAGATTCTCACCAGTAACTGTAAAGTGTGTATTTTTGTTTGTAAAATTGTTGTGGATCAGATGAAGACTTTGATACATTTGATCGCATTCTTGTTTGTTCATTAATTGTAGCGTCTCCATCTTTAAAAGCTTGTATGAATTTCTCTTATGAATGTCCCTATATCTCTCCCAACTTTTGTTTTATCTACAGGCCATTCTGCAACAGGTCAGAGCAAAGACTAACTGGAATAAATATCCCACTTGGGATATTAAATCTAGCATGACTGCCCGGTTATTGGACAGGCCCTATTATTGGACACCTAGAATATTACATGACAACTGTAATACAAATTTAATTTTACAGTTGAGTTACAAAGACATGCTAATAAATTTCTGTTTACTCACGGAATTTGTGCACGTTTAGCCCTCGTGCAGGTCGGAAATAGTGTCACAATTTTGGGTAAAAAAATGCGTCAGAAAATTTCCTCCAGTTTCTCAGTTTCATTCCTGATTGCAGGTTTGATTAAATTCAACGAAATTTAATTGAAAATGTTCCCACAAATATAGAGAATCTTCATTCTGAATCTCAGTGTGCAACGCGACAGGCGTTTGGCAGACGATGTATATTTCTACCCACCACTCGGTCTAAAAATAGAAAAATACCGGGAGCAGCCAGTTTACGATAGCACAACATGTGGCTCACACTGGCAATAGCATTGATTGACAGCCAAGGATAATGGACACTCCCAAAAACTGCAAAATTTGGGACAGGGTTCAATCTTCGACGCTATTCCAAAACGCATTTGTGAACTACAGTGCTCATTCATGTTTAAATATTCTTGGAGGTTTACTAAAGACTGTGGGACAAACAATTTGACAGTAAGTGGATTAGTTTCAAATAAATCCATCACTGAAAAAGTGTCCAATAACTGGGCGCAAACTTGCATTTTCATACCGTGGATGGTCCCTGCGTTTCAACTATTCCCAGCCTCTCCCCGTATTTTTTCTTCAATATTTTTTTATGACGATTTATCACTAAAGATGTAGTCCTTTGTCCAGTGTTACTTTCTCTGCCGTACGTGGTCGCATGGCCGACCTGCAGACTCTTATTCATAAAAAGTGTCCAATAACCGGGCAGTCATGCTAAGTTTGGATATTGAAATATATACTAATTGGGATATTTTGACCTATTTCATACTAAACGGCAAATTATGGCGAATTTCAGCATCTAAACTACAAAAAACAAGATGAATCTACTTCATAAAACTGCCAATGCGATTGTATAATTTTGCTGACTTTCTCTCGCCGAAATTATTCTCTATGATATTGCGATTATGTGTTGTTGTTGCAGTATACTTTCCATCACTCACCACTGACACTGCTGTAGGCCTATGTATTTATACGATCAGAATAACTATGCCAGCTTGAAAATATGGAAGTATAAAAAAATATCCGGAGTGAGATATTTTATCCCAATCGGAATATATATATCCCAGTTTGTCCTTTTCCCTGACCTGTTAAAAAAATCGCAAAAAAAAAATTCTGTAGAGCACGCAGGCTGCCATTTTTACGCGCGCCTACACAGTTCGCGCCAATTTTCCAGCATGGTATGAGTTACTTCCCTTTAATTCATATCCGTCTAGAAAACGATGCACGTCTGTCTCTCCACTAAAATCTGAGTCTTATATTTTCGAAAATGTATTTCTGGCTGCACAAATCAGTGGTTTCCATGTTGAGAACCAAAAGTTATTGGTTTGAAGCTTGTCTTTTGCCTGCTATGTTGTACAGAATCAATCTCGAAACCAGCTATCCGGTCCTGTCCTCCCTACTATGCTCTGGGAGGGCGCTCGGCAGTACGATCGATCATTGGATAGAACACAAAACCCTAGAATTTAGAACATAACGAGAGCGTATCTGTGGGGATCAAGCCGACGTCCCGACGTCATGGATGTTACGAGCGCGTCTGAAAGATGACGTAGCCTACTAGAATTCTTTATGCATTCTTGCGAAACATGTTTTATTCTGACGTCATGACGTTATGACACTGGCCATGAAAATGACTCATGACTGACGTTCTATAAAGAATAGGATATGTTCCAATGGAACCGGAAGGGGCCACGTGAAAGAATTTTTCAATGTATTATGGGACCAATTTTCAGCGACCGTCGTCCCAGGGGTTCGTCGGAGCGGCCAATTTTCCAGCGGAGAGCGACCCCTGGTGGCGAGGTTGGTACAGAATATGAATTTATACTCGCGTGGACAAGCAGGTTTCCTTTTCCGGTTGACAACAATAAACAATTGCTGCGTTACGCGGTTCTTGTAATTTCAAGTGAAAGTTGTTAATATTCTCAAGTGTAACTTCTTTTAACAAGATGTCAAACGAAAACTATATGAAAGGAGATATTTCTGAATTCGCTTCACAGATGAAAAAGCTAGTAAACTGCAAGGAACATAGGTATAATCTAACATATTACCAAGCTTGAATACCTAGCCCCAGCAGGGACCTGATGATATCATTAGGTCCCTGCTGGGGCTAAAGCTTACCATGCCTGATAATAGCTAAATAATATATAGAGGGCAATATATTATTTAGCTAGCCTGATAACCCCTCAGCCACCTTGACATTATCTGATATTGATAAAAAAAAATGAGACGAATACATGATGCCTGGGATTATTGAGAACTGATGAACAAACCTCAATAGAGATATAGGTTAGATATAGGTCTCAGTCAAGCTATTCAACAACAAAGAACATGCATAGATATATCATATAGCATTTCTATATGTTGGGCACTCTTCTTGAACAAAATCAATTCACATCAATCCTGAAATCATGTACGGAGATTAGGTTCCTCAGTATAGGTAGAACTATAGTGGCCAGAATCATCATCCTAGATACAATATTCATGGGAATAAAATCCATTAACTCATATAGGCCTCCACAGAGTTCGGGGTTTCTGCCAATACATGAACATCTGTTGATGAAATCAGGCCTTTATCATCAACCAACGGTTTAATAAGGTGGAGCAGGTTTTCCATCAATATCTGTTTATCTACAAGCATGACAAGTGATACAATTCTGTAAATATCATAGGCCTATGTCTTAGGAAAGAGACACTAAAATATAAGATTTTATAATAATAATAATAAACTTTGTTTACGGTACTGAGGGTTTACAACACAGTTACATAATGAAACTGTTCATCCATGGGGCCCTCAGGTATAATACTTGCATATCACTTTTGTATTACAATATGTATTCAAGGTACCGAAGAAGTGGTTGACAGAAATATACTTATAATACATATTTACATTTCACTTTTTTGTCCACTGTCAATAAACCTGGACTTAAAACTATCCAGGAATGGTGCTAGTGAGTTCCATAATTTGGCTCCAGAATACAGTAAGCCCTAATTGCTCACCTTGTCTATCTAAACAGAATAGGACATCTGACACATGCTCATGCTGATCAAGAACAAATAACTGGGTGACAGAGACCAGGGCCATAGCGTGTGGGATGGATTACTTTTGTTTTCCACCCCACATCAGGGTGTTCTCTTGTGAGATAAAAGGGGCATATAGGGTATTCACTTTCATCTGAAAAGAGCGTATGTAGGAAAAATATAATATCTTTTTCCAAAATGAGGGTAAATAGCCTGATTCCCCTTGGCTAAGGGCATGCAGTCTACTATTAGAAACAAAAACCAATTTAGAACATCAAATTATGCGACTTTTGTGTCTTCTCAGTGGAACTGAGATTGGATCTGTACAGAAGATTCTAAACCCGCAGCACTGATGGGAATTGTAACGTTTCAGCTGAAAAGATTGTAGCATTTTTGTTTCAGAATCTTGATGTCAAACTTATTAACAACTTTGCGAGTTAACCTGCTCAAATTAAATGTTAAAATATGAGCTGAACTACATTTTGGAAAGGTTTCCCTCTTTACTTCTTCAGACTTTTCAGAGCAAATCTCTGTGATCATGATGATGTACCTTAAAACATACATTGATATTTTCAGTGATATCAAGTTTGTCATAGGCGCCAATAGGAAGAATATGTTTGCCCACAAATGTATCCTTGCCTCTCGCTGTGCTGTCTTCAGAGCCATGTTCGCTGACCAGTCTCAGAAAAATGGCAACCCAGAGAAAGACGTTCCCTTCGTGCTGTCAGATATGTCGCCCGACGTCTTCCTGGCTATGCTGGAATTTATCTACACTAACTGTGTCACATTGTCCAAGAAAACAGTAAGTTTGTTTGGGATTTGATAACAACTTTGACCATCTGCACATGATGGCAAACATTTGACTCAATCTAAACTGGAGCATATTGGCAGATTGTCCATCCTTCAATATATAATCTGTCTCTTCTCTAAACTGTCTGGTACATGTACCTTCTTCATTCACTTCTTCACTTGTTTGGGAGTTGTCTCCCATGACTTCTAGTCATATTCTTTGGGAGTTGTCTCCCCTTGGTCTATGTCACCAGTGCAGAGATCGCAATCAAGTTGAATTGAATTGAATTGATCTTCACTGATTGTCAAAATATTGCTGAATACTCACTCCATCAATGGACAAAATAGGTATGTCTTAGTTTCTGGCTCCCTCTACCCCAGTGGTAATCTGAGTTTCCTCTACCCCGCTACTGTTGTATTCTGCCCTCCCTCTAACCCTGTGGTAGTCCAAGCTTCCTTTATCCCTGTGGTAGTCTAAGGCCCCTCTACTCCTGTGGTAGTACAAGCTCCATCTACCCCTGTGGTAGTGCGAGCTTCCTCTATCCCTGTGATAGTCTGACATCCCTGTAAGACCGATCTCCATCTACCCATGTTGTATTCCGAGCTCCCTCTACCCCTGTGGTAATCTGAGTTTCCTCTACCCTCCCTCTACCCCCTGCGGTAGTCCAAGCTTCCTCCATCCCTATGGTAGTCCAAGCTCCCTCCACCCCTGTGGTAGTACAAGCTCCCTCTACCCATGTGATAGTGCGAACTTCCTCTATCCCTGTGGTAGTCTGAGCTCACTCTACTCCTGTAGTTGTCCGAGCTCCATCTACCCATGTTGTATTCTGAGCTCCCTCTACCCGTGTGGTAGTTTGAGTTCATTCTACCCCTGTGGTAGTCCGAGCCCGCTCTACATGTACCCCTGTGGTAGTCCGAGCTTCCTCTACCCTGCGGTAGTCTGAGCTTCCTCTATCTCTGTGGTAGTGTGAGCTCAATCTACCCCTGTGGTAGTCCAAACTTCGTCTACCCCTGTGGTAGTCCGAGCTACCTGTATCCCTTTGGTAGTCTGAGCTCCTTCTACCCCTGTCGTAGCTGAGCTCCATCTATCCCTGTGATAATTAGAGCTCCCTCCACCCCTGTGGTAGTCCGAGCTCCCTCTATACATGTGGTAGTCTGATCTCCCTCTACCCTTGTGATAGTCTGAGCTCCCTATACCACTTTGGTAGTCAGCTCCCTTTACCCCTGTGGTAAGCCAAGCTCCCCTATCCCTGTGGTAGTGCAAGCTCCCTCTACCCCTGCGGTAGACCAAGCTCCCTCTATCCCTGTTGTAGTGCAAGCTGCCCCTACACCTGTGGTATTCTGAGCTCCCTCTACTCCTGTGGTAGGCCGAGCTCCCTCTACTCCTGTGCTAGTCCGAGCTCAACCTACCTCGGTAGTAGTCCAAGTAGTCCCTGTTGTAGTCCCAAGCTCCCTCTACCCATGTGGTAGTTTGATCTCTCTCTATCCCTTGTGGTAATCTGATCATCCTCTACCCCTATGGTAGTCTGAGCTCCCTCTATCCCTGTGCTAATCTGAGCTCCCTCTGCCCATGTGGTTGTCCAAGCTCCCTCTATCCCTTGTTGCAGTGTGATCTCCCTCTATCCGTTGTGGTAGTCCAAGCTCCCTCTACCTGTTGTGATAGTTTGAGCTCCCTCTACCCTTGTGGTAGTCCGCACTCTCTCTACCCCTTTGGTAATCTGCACTCCCTCTACCCCTGTGGTAGTCCGAGCTCCCTTTATCCATACGGCAGTCTGAATGCTCTCTATCCCTGTGGTAGTCCACACTCTCTCTACCCATTTGGTAATCTGCACTCCCTCTACCCCTGTGATATAGTCCAAGCTCTGGTACCCCTGTGGTTATCCAAGCTTCCTCTACTCCCTCTGGTAGTCCAAGCTTCCTCTACCATTGTGGTAGTCTGAGCACCCTCTACCCCTGTGGTAGTCCGAGCTCCCTCTACACCTGTGGTAGTCCGAGCTCCTATTAGTATTAGCCATGTGGTAGTCTGAGCATCTTCTACGCCTGTGATAATCTGATCTCCCTCTACCCCTGTGGTAGTGCGAGCTCCCTCTATATGGTAGTCCGTGCACCCTCTACACCTGTGGTAGTCAGAGCTCCCTGTACCCCTGTGGTTGTATGGGTACTGTCTACCCCTGTGGTACTCTTGAGCACCCTCTACCCCTTTGGTAGGCCGAGCTCCCTCTATGCCTTAATTGTGGTAGTCTGAATTCTCTCTACCCCTGTGGTAGGCCAAGCTCCTTCTATCCTTTGTGGCAGGCCGATCTCCCTTTACCCCTGTGGTAGTCCGATCTCCTTTTACCTCTGCGGTAGTCCAAGCTTCTTCTACCGATTCCACCATGATGACGTATAATTTCTGACAGATTTCCATGGCTATTTTAAGATTATTCACTGGTCTACAACCCTTTCCTAATGTCTATAATATTAACAAATATCAATCCTATCAGTATGATAATGTCAAATGTTTGGCTAGGATCTTGAATGGCACATACAAAAATTTTAAAGTGCTCTTTATGTCCTTTTATAAACAGGTAACTTGAAATTGTAGTTTCCGTTACAGGGTTACTTCCCTTGATGTGATTTGTAAATACTATGTAGCTGACTCAAAACTTTAATTTCAGGCAATAGATGTCATGGCCACATCATTAGAATACGGTCTGGATGAAATGAGAAGGGTAACGTTTTCATATTTGTTCTAATAATTCAACCGTAATCTATATTGAAATCCTTCTTGAAATTTATGATCAATTTGATTGGAGTGAATCCTCTTATGATTTCATCATCCCAGTTTTATGGACAAAATTCAATTATGGATAATTCAGATTTGACCATCTTCTATAATTGTTCAAATAGCAAAGAAATAATGGATTATCTGCATGATTTTGGACCATTTTATCAACTTCCTGTTGTATGAATTTGATCACCCCCTGATTATATGGTTGAGAATTTCACTTTCTGTGATTACATTATTAGAGGATTTACCATGGTGTCTGACATTTTAAAGATGAATAACTCGTGGTGGATTTATTTCACTTCTGTAAGAAGGAGAGGGGTGACGAATTCCATGATCTTGAAATTTGTTTATGAATTTATCGTCTTGAAGGGAATTCAGTTACATTTATGATTGGTCGTCCGTCAACAGTATGTCAGTAACTATTTTATGGACAACTCCAAACTTACATGGAAGATGTTTAATACCTTGCTGATGTGTACTGTAAGGTTTCTTAAGCGTTTCGATGATTTCCCACAGACATACTGCTCTTTATCATTCGTCCAGCAACAATTTCTTTTCCAGTCCATATCTTGGTTACTATTTGATGGACAACTCCGAAACTTACAAGGGAGATACTTAGTACCTTGCCAATGTGCACTGATTAAGTTTTCGTTACACATTTTGATGATTTTCCACAAAGTTATGGCCCTTTATTGTTTGTCCGGCAACAATTTCTTTTTCATACCATATCTTGGTTACTATTTGATGGACAACTTCTGAACCCCATGGACACATGATGGAAGATGCTTAGTGCCCTGCACTATCCATTTTTCAAGCCTTTTGATGATTTTCCAGAGGGTTATGACCCTTTATCCAGTCTGTCAAGAATTTTTTGTCCGGTCCATATCCCAATTACTATTTTATGGACAACTATGTAGGGAACATGCTCAGTATCTTCCAGATGTGCATACCTGGTATAGATCTTTGCCTCGTCTTAATCATTTGTGCCACAATTGCACTTTATCTGTGTCCATCAACATTGTACTAAATGCTATTGCATTCTGGTCGGGGTTAGTACTTCGATCTTGAACAACTTTGAACTTACTTGCTTCATACTTGGTATGTTGTGGACGTGCACCAAATGTCCAAACTCAAGAGTTGTTGCCCTTTTTTCCTCAACCTTTACATGAATACATACTTCCCATCCCTGGTCATAATCCTACATTGGAATGTTTGGACCTTATTTGGTACATGCTAGTACCTCGGTGAATTAGGCTAATTCCCAATTTTCAGAATCCATATCTTTCATTCAACCATTTGTATGTTGCCATGTACAAACATAGTCATAGTGTTGTTAGGACTGAGGGGTCAATGCATTTTTTAGGTACTATCTCATGTTTAGAACTGTAGTGATATTTTTCACATTTTCTACAAAGTTGAAAAAATTGTGCCATTATGAGCTCAAAAGTGGGTTTAATGACAATATGTTTTTTCAAAATGAATTAGTATCTTCCTGTGGTAAATTCAGAAATACTTATTTTGATTTTTCGGGGTGAGGAACATCCTGAATATAAAACAGTATAAGGTGAACTGGTTGTGGAGAGGGGGATGGGGCGGTAATTGCATGTTGAAAGATGATGGTGAAATATGTACATGTAACTCACTCCTTTGTGCATGGTCATCAATTTAATACTTTTATAATAATGAACAAGATAATCAAGAAACAAGAGTTCTGATATTGTTTGTTCTAGTACTCTGCCGGTAATATTATTTCAACGACAAACTTTCAAGACTGTTTTTCATGATTTCTTTCTAGTTATGTGTGGATTATCTGTTGAAACACCTAAACGTGGAGAATGCCTGTGATGTGATGCAAGCAGCGGTTACATACTGTCAAGATGATCTAAGGGAGAAGACTCTGAATTACATTGAACAAAATACACCAGTGAGTAGATTGAATAATTTCAGTGTACTGACATGATTCCTTACATGCACTGTGCTTTGCCATTGAAGGAGTACTTCAAGTTTTGAGTACTTTTATTTTTGAATGTTTCTATAATTATCAGCATTCCTATTCCAAATATCATTATAACAAAATATTGGTATAATGTGAAATGAAAGAAACTTGTTGCTCTTCACCAAATACTGTGACTGCTGCCATTGCATCACTCGGTGACATTTTAGTTGAGCGGAAGTTAGTTTTCTCAACTAAAAATGTCATACAATGTCGTAGAAATTTAAGGTTGATTGTACTGGTAATTCATGCTAGAGAGAATGTAGTCAATCCACCCTCAGCATACATGTACCATAGTTTATTTTAGTTGTTCAAGACTAAACTTGAAAATGTCTACAAACTCAATATCATCATTCAATGTAGTTTCAATGGATGCTCTTCTTGTTTACCACTCTTCTTCAAATCTTCCCTATCATGAATGGGGCTCTAAAAATAAGGTGGTTGAGATGACCTAAAACAATTTTCTTTAACGAATTGCTCCGGTCAGATTTGCCAGTTTTTCACATCGACTTAATACACAGCCCCAGAATAGTTCAGGTATCTGTGTTGTTCCAGATTCACAAATTTATGAGCTGTGGCATCATCAGTCCCGGCTTTCCCCAGGCAACAGGCAGTGCCCTCGTCCCTTACAATTTTGATTGTAATAAAAATAATAGCTTATCACCATCAATAACAGTAAAATTGTTGGTACAGTTTCCTTAAGAGTCTAACCTTCGCAATAGGAACTTATTTAAAATAAGGTAAGTACTTTACTCCTTTAAAGAGCTAATTGCAATGCACCCCTTTTGATTATATGTATTTAATCAAACTGAACAGAAAAGCTGTTGAATAATTACTTCGCTATGTCCGATTTTGTCAGCTGCTCAAAAACAAAATACAAGAGCCAGAATTGGCTTTAATTTGACCAAAATTAAGATTTTTGATGATTTCCTGATTTTGGGATCACAGTGACCTTAACTTCAATTTTAGTACATGTATCTACTGACACAACTGTTGACAAATAAATGATTTTCTGAATTTGCAGGTTACATTGCACCTTGAACTAAATTTTGGTACTATGTGACATCATACCTACTGAGACAAAAGAATGCAATTTTAGCGATTTCTTGATTTGGGGGTCAAAGGTTACCTTGGCCATGACCTCTATTTTGGTATGTGAGACATCCTCTTTCCCTAATAAATCCACTCGCAACCAGCAATTTACAAAGATTTTGTGATTTTAGGCCACAATGATCTTTGACCTCTGACCTCAACCTCTTTTTTGGTCCATGACTCGTTGTCTCCACATAGTGTATCGACTCACGACAGAAAACTGTCACACATGTAGACCAGACAATTTTGGTTCCAAGATTTCCTGCTTTTTAGGCCACAGTGACCTCTGACCTTGACCACAATTTCTTTATGCAACACATTTTCCCCACCTAATAGAATGGACACAAACAGACAGATAGACAGTATGACGGATGGACAACTTCTGAAAGAGAGCACCATGCTGCCAGTGACATCATTTTAGAACTCCACACAGATTTTAGAACACTAACATCGAAGACTTTGATGTTTGGAATGTCATCACGTATGCCACATCGTAATACCAGGCATTGTTTTCTGTTGCCTTTTCTGTTTTGTTTTTAACCAGTTAACAAAAACTGTACTTCCCAAGCAATCACACAGAAACTACTTGTCGCAATGAAGTACTTAATTTTTCTACTAATTTGATTGGTCTATCGTCAGTCCACTCATGATATATTTTGTTTATTTAAGATTTATTTAATGTGTAATGTTTAGCTCTTTAAATACTAAGACATCACTCATACTTGTAAGCTATAGCGTGAACAGCATTATTGCAGATGTCTATAAACGAAACCTCGTGAAATGTAAATCTGCAGGACCCTCAAAGTTTTGTGGTCCCGTGGGCTTCCGGGGATTGACCTGGGATGTCACTGTGCACACCGCAGGTCATGGTAAGAATAAGCCTCAGCTCCTCAGAGAGCTTGTCGTAAGAGGCGACTAACTGAGGCACCGGTGGGGTTCCCGAGTGTGAAAAGGAATAGGAGCCCACCCGTGTGGTTCCCGGGTGTGAAAAGGAATAGGACCCAATGTCGTGATATGACTGAAATATAGTTGAAAGCGACGTTAAATCATATTCACTCACTCACTCACTCACTCACTCAAAGTTTTGTGAGGTAGACCTCGAGTCATGTCTGTACATCAAAGAGTACATGTACATGATCAGCTGACAGATGAATATACAGACAGACATTTCCTCTCTGGTCTTCTGTCCTTATTCTGAGCACTGTAACAGTTTATCCTCTCTGTCTCTAATCAGTGCTAGCTATTGAGGCATGTGTGTCAATGTCCTTCAAATAATTTGGTGGCCAATCACCATTTGTCATTATAGGCTGTGTGTGGCATGTGATTTAACTTTGAATTCTTTATTTGGCATGAACACATAAACCCTCTATGTACCTGCATGCATATTAGGAATTTTTAAGCTATTATTAAAAAAATGGCTTTTACTTTTACTTATCATTATATATGCTTAATTCTCAACAATTTGTCAATGAATAAATTGCAAGTGTAAATTGGAATTGGATCAATGTCTCAGAAACACTGTTTTGCAAAACAATATTGATTCAAACTTGCTGTTGATATATTGTGTAAACATCAAACCATTCAATCTGATTGTGCCCAGAGATTTCTGAAAGGAGTTATCTTCTCCTGATTATGACAAGGTATTCCTAAAGAGAGTTATCTTCTCCTGATTATGATAAATGCGAAAGCTATTCCTGAAAGCCTGAAAGGCACAAACCACTGAAAATGGCCTTACATGTAATATGTAATAAATCTGATAAGCACATCTTGAGAAAAGGGCATTCCCTAATATCCACAACCATAAAATAATCCACCATGCCAGCTGACTATTTCTGTAAAACAATTCAGCATACATTCTCCATCATTTTTTCGAGATACAACAAACAGATACAAGGTCATTTAACCCGACACAATCACAGTGAATTTGAGGGGCAGGTGATCAGACTAGCTCAGATTGTATTCTTATTAAAATTTGGAAAAGTTGTTTTGATATTTCTGAGAGTTAAATATTATAGGAGAAACATTTTAAAATATGTCACAAACCATAATCTCTCCCCGTCAGGTACAATGGCCAATCAATATTTGCCAGGAGTCAAGTCCAGATTACAATCTTCAATGTAGCTTTTCGACCGGAGCAGAGTTATCTTCTCATGATTGTGACAAATGGTATTCCTGAAGAGAGTTATCTTCTCCTGATTGTTTTCAAATTGTATTCCTGAAATAGACTTTGGTTTAATTGCGATTGTAAGCTTAAAAGGCAGATATATTGCAGGGCGAAAAACAATTTACAGGCGTGTTCGATCTGCTGAAGCCAGGACAAACATGATAACGTCTAGCAAATCATATAAAAAAGAAATTGACAGTAAGTTCAGAAAGTATCGGAGCAACTTTGTCAAAAAAGTTAAGAATCTCTAATCCAGTAATCCTAAAGAATATTGGGCACAAAGGTGATAATAAACAGAGTGTTTAGCGAAAAATTAGTGTTGAAAACTATGGCTGAACAGTTTAGAAAGCTCAATATATCCAATGACAATCAATTTGATGGAATAGATCTGAATAATAAAAGTCATTATAATAGAATTATCAATTTTGAAATCACAGTTGATGAAGTTTCAAATGTTCTCAGTAAATTGAAGAATAATAAGGCATGCTCTACAGATTTAATATCAAACGAATTCCTCAAAGTTGCTTCTCCATTGTCTTTACGGGTTGTCACTAAATTCTTCAACCTTATTTTTGATTCAGTGATGTTCCCAAGTCAATGGTCTGTTGATGTCATCAATCCTATAATTTAGAATAAAGGTGATGTCTATAGAGGTATTACTCGACTTAGTTGTTTTGGAAAAGTTTTTACATCTGTGTTAAATTCTAGGTTAAATGACTATTTGGAATCACTTGGTGGTTTGTGCGAGGAACAAGCAGGGTTTAGACAAGGTTACAGTACAGTGGACCACATTTTCTCATTAAAGTGCCTCATAGATTTATATATTAGAAAGAGTAACACAAGATTGTATTGTGCTTTCATTGACTATAGGAAGGCTTTCGATTCCGTCAATAGGTCGGCATTATGGCGAAAATTGCTTAATAACTGTATTGATGGCAAAGTACTTATTTTAATTCATAATATGTATGCCAGTGCCAAGTCGTGTGTCAGATTAGGTGGTGAACTCTCCGAGTAATGTCGGTGTTCGTCAGGGTGAGAACTTATCGCCTATTCTGTTTTCACTATTTTTAAATGACCTTGCTGAATTTATGGCTAAGGATAATGATGGCCTATCACTATTAAGTGATATGGTACACAATACATTAGACACAGAAGACCTTGAGGTATTTCTTAAATTATATCTTCTCTTGTATGCAGATGATACAGTTTTGTTAGCAGAAAGTCCAGCTAAGCTACAAGTCGCACTTGATTCAATGTAAGAATACTGTAATCGTTGGTCACTCCAAGTGAATCCTACCAAAACAAAGGTTGTGATATTTTCAAAGGGAAAGCTTAAAAACAAACCGCAGTTTACATTTAATGGTGAAAACTTAATCGTTGTAGATGATTTTGGATATCTTGGGGTAACATTCAACTTCAATGGTCATTTCAATAAAGCAAAGAAGAAAATAGTTGAAGTTGCTAGGCGTGCCATGTTTTCAGTATTAAGGAAGTCCAGATGGTTGGGTCTCCCCCCTGATATCCAGTGTCAACTCTTCGATGCAGTAGTTGTTCCCATACTATTGTACAATTGTGAAGTCTGGGGCTATAAACAGAATGCAATAATTGAGATGTTGCATCTTAAATTCTGTAAAATAGTTTTAGGAGTTAGAAGCTCTACCAATAATTGCATGGTATATGGGGAGTTAGGCAGAGTGCCTCTTGAAATAATAATTAAATCCAGAATGATAAGTTATTGGCACAAGTTAACTCAGTGTTCAACAAGTGTAAGATTTCCTCCATCCTGTACAATGTTCTTCTGAAGATGTACTGTAATGATGTTTACAAATCTCCCTGGTTGTGTAAAATTAAATCAATTCTAGACCAGTGTGGGCTAACGAATATTTGGTTCAACCCCAGCCTATACTCTTTACCAGTGTTAAAATCATATGTTAAACAAAGGTTGCTTGACCAATATAGTCAAGACTGGCATGCTACTGTGTTCAACTCTAGTAAATGCTTCAACTATAGAGTTTTCAAAAGGAATCTGGTAATCGAAAATTACTTAAATTGTCTGTCTTTCGGTCTACGGAATGCGATTTGTAAATTTAGATGTGCTAACCATTATTTTCCTATTGAAAAGGGCAGACACTCTGGTATACCTCCACGTGAACGGTCGTGTAGTTTATGCCATTGTAACGATCTTGGTGATGAATTTCATCATTATTTACTAAAGTGTCCGTACTTCCATAAGGAGAGAACGAAATACATTCCAAGTTATTACTTTATTCGACCTAACATGTTGAAATTTCATGATCTCATGAATGTCACTAATAAGGGTCAGCTAGTCAAACTTGGTTTATTTGGTAAATTCCTGCTGTCTAAGTTCCGATAACGCTCAGGTTGCCTTTCTGAGTATATCCATTGTGAAAGTCTTTATGAGTATATACAGATGTATTCTCCTGTATCAATTGTGACGGCTGCACGCCGCAATTGTTTGTATTGTTTTGTACGGTCTCACATACCCCAGTTGGGGTCCTTGAGAATGAACTTGAACTTGAAGAGAGTTACATGTATCTTCTCCTGATTGTTTTCAGTGGTATTCCTGAAGGGAGTTATCCTCTCCTGATTGTTTTCAGTGGTATTCCTGAAGGGAGTTATCCTCTCCTGTTAGTGACAAAAGGGACCTGCTCTTGATTGTGATTTTAACTGAAATATTTCAAGAGCAAGATTGTGACAAAAGATACTCCAGATGATGTCCTCCAGAGATTCTTCTGTTCAGCTGAAAATGGACAACATTTCAGCCAGCTCGATGTAAACATTTGGCTATAATAACTGTTTGTACACTCTATCATAGCGTGTAATATTGTACACTCTACCACAGATTATTTCGCTAGTTATGATGATTTCTTGCAGCTGAAATCCTTCAGCCTTTTCCACAATGAAAATTCATTTGATCAAATTTCTTTGATACTAAGTCATTTAGAAGTCAGCATATATTCTATGGATAACAACTTCTTTATTGCTGTGGAGCTGACGTTAATGGCTTTGAAAAAGTTAGACCCTGAAGACCTGGCATTGCAGTGTTAATACCATCCTTAGCCTGGCTTGAGCAGGAGCTTGAGTGCTG